>JAOXJP010221965.1:0-11687 GCA_025762735.1 Platanus orientalis | reverse complement strand
TTTTTTTTATCTTATATATATATATATATATATATATATATATATATATATATATATATAGATAGATAGACTTACAAAACAATCAACTGTGAAATGCTATAAAGAATTCAATTCTTACATAGACAATAATACAATTATCACATTAGAAATTAGGAGTTTGTTTCTTAGGAATTGGTATGATGCATGACATGTGATACATTAGAATAGTTTGAATTACCTAAAATATATGATGTAAGTTCCTTATAAGATAGAGAATTCAGCACATGCCTTTACGTTTTATCATTTTTAGGAGTCTTAGAATTGAAAACGATTTTGATTGTGTTAAAGTTTGATTAGGAGTAACTAGTGGATTTTGAGATTATCTCATACTAGAGTAGAGAGTACTGTTGCAATCAGCTTGAGCTGAAAGCCTTCGGCCGCAGATTTATCAGGTAGATACACGATAGTTAAGGTGCTAACTCCTTTTTTTTTTTTTTTTTTTTTTTTTGATATGAAGGGTATCCCCGGGTCAGCTTGCACGTACCACATGACTAATCCCTCCACCCTGAATAAGGCTTCCGAAACAAGGTTTCGCCTTATGATCCATGGCCACCGACATTAGCAGCTAATAGGAGTCGAACACAGGATCTAAGGACTTGATATGCCCTAAACCTTGCTTGCTCACCACTAGGCCACCCACCTGATGGTTAAAGGTGCTAACTCAATGCCCCATTCTCCATTGGAGATGCTTATTAACGGCCTATGCATCTCAGTCCTTCCTCATGCCTTGACCCTAAAGCATTCACATTCCTAGACGTCACGTTAGTGAAGTGCGATACACAGCCAACCACAGAAGTTATTTTATGATATTAACCATGAAAACCTCATGAAGTCTAGGGACAAAGAGCCCCTTTCAGGATCAAGACTAAGGTCCTACCTTTCCAACCGAATAGAGGCATAATGCCTAAAGTCCATTGGCACCGTAATAAAATTACATCCCTCCACCATAAAAGACAACGCTAAATTAGACCTTTTATGTTATGCCATGACTCAAGTCTCTGTACATATCTCCAAACTCGTTCGGAATCCATATGCCTCATGTACTTGAATATGTTCAAAACCTACTACAGTGGAAAAGCATAATTATCACATTCACCTAGTAAGCAAGAACGCTAAACATACCACCATTCACCAGATCCTTCTATATTGAAATAAGTTTTAAATTTGGTTTATAAAGGGTTTTAGTCAAGACAACTGACTGGTTTTATAAAGATATTTTTCACTTGAAATGTTTAGTCCCACATTGCTTGAAAAGAATTATGGAATGTGTTCATAAGTAAGAGGTAGACACTAATTTTATATATGGGAACATCTGATACATGTGACGGTCTAGCAAGGTGCTTAATGCATCGAGCCTACATGTGCTAGTTCTCGAATTCAATAAAAGGCTTGGGCACTTGAATTACATTTTGGACTTCGCATGTAAGCATTATCACGGGTCGTATCAAATTGGACTCGTAATTGAGCCTGTGCACAAAGTGAACTCCATGGCCTTCAAGAAACATGATAACAATACCTTTACCTTGGATCAACCAGATAAGAAAAATGATTAACTTGATCCCTTAATCAGTTACGTAAACAGCATGTTAGATAAGTTTAACCTTAACCTAAAGTCTTAAAATCCACCATATGATTGTATGATTATTGAATTTGATTAATTCAATTAATTTGACGAATAGATGATTTGAGTTCACCGAATTAACATCTACTGTTGTCCCATGCCTTGAAGTAGAGCAACCTTTAACCACTACAAGACATCTATTCAACTATTATCTCTATTGGGTAAATGTTTCTATTTTATGATTGATGCAAGTACTTCTCAAAGTGTTTCGCACCTCCGTCCAACATGGATGCCAAGTAGTCCACAAATCCATGTTACCCAACACAGATCTGTGAAGTGTGTAGCACTTGCCTCGATCTTCATTTATTGTGTTGGCCTGCCTGCCACACACTAGGTGAACCCAGGCGTTGGATTCCTTGTCGTGCTAACACATATGCTATAAACTAGCTGTGAGATTGAATCATCTCCATCTCTATTCATAGTAGAGAGATATTACACCGGTATTAATCACGATATATGACAAGAGAACATATTTCCTCTTGCAAAAAAGCACCTAGCGACCCTCTTGTGTCAGGCATTACGAACATGTGGTGAAAAGACGAAACTATATCTTTGTGCATGTTTTTTCCTTTTTATTTTTTTCTTTTATTTTGGGACATGTTGTATAGAACCTAGATCAAGAGGGTTTTACAGGAGGAAATTCGCCCTCACATGACAATAGGTGTTGCTTTAAATAAATACACAGTGAGTAAAGAAGGTATTTTGCCAAATAATAGCAGAGAAGTATCCTATTTGTCTACCAAAATACCTTTTATCAAACATCGACTTACCAGTTGAATTTTTACCATACGGTCGAAGATGATTTGAACTCGTGGCAATTTAAAATGTCTTGTTATTGGACCAAAAGTGCCTTTGTTATTCATTTTTTTCTCATTTGTGCGAGAGTATCTCAGTAATTGTATAACTTTGTTTTTCCATTAGGCCTCCTTTGTTTTAATGTAAAATGGCCGTACAGAATTTTCTATCGTATTTTTATGGGTGTTTGTTTGAATGTGAAAAACTCTAAGAGCAAAAAGGGCATGAAATATTTACCTCCAAAACAAGCATAGATTGTTTTAAGCCTAATTTATAGTCGTTCGAGAGGCCTCCAACAATTTTAGAGGTGATGGCAGTGATGGCTTCAAATGTGCATATGCATTGAAGCCAAAAGTTTAGAATGCTAGACTTTCTAAACGAACCGATTCATGTATTTGTAGTGTTCAAAACGATAACTATATATGTAGGGTCTAAAAGACAACGATTACAGTTGAACACAATCATATATATATATATATATATATATGTTGATAGGTCATCTAATATATATTTCATTCTTTAGAAGGTATTAGGCAACCTCGTGGAAATTCTTCCATTGGATTTGAAATATGTGTGTGTCAAGAGAGAGAGAGAGAGAGATGGATGGATTATCATAATGGCTCATATCAATTGACTTTTGACATCAAAGATGTCTTATGTTGGAATACCTAAATGATGGGTTCTAGCTTTTATTGCTGATCCTAATGCTGTTTTGTTGTGATGATCATCAGCTTTTACAACGGAATAAAACTGAGGTAGTTTAAGAAGAGGGAATTCTTTTTCTTTTTTTGATAAGTAAAATTATTGTATTAATCCAAGAAAAATTCCAGCTTTTGCATTGGATTTCATCTCTTCTAATTTTATCCTTAAGATCTAAAGAAAAACCACCCTACGAAATAATAGATTCTTCATTTGATGTTGCCCAATAACCAAAAAAATCAGCTGGTTGATTTGCTTCCTGCAGTACAGGCATTACCTGACATCTCTTAAAAGCACTTCAGAACTCTCCAAGGGCTTTGTGCAGCATTTAAGGCAACTTTTGAATCCATATGAACAATGATGTTGTCCATATAAAAGCACCTATGACACTTTTGATTTTTGGGACCAAGCTTAAGAACTCTCCGAGGGCTTTGTACAGCATTTAAGGCAACTTTTGAATCCATATGAACAATGATGTTGTCCATATCTTTAGAGAGCACCAACATCAATCCCCGCAACATTGCATACAGCTCCAGACACAAGACATGATAATTCTTTCCAAAACATGCATAACCAAACACAGCTTTGCCAGATGACTACGATGTAGTCTTTCTTAAGTTTTATCTTCTACTTCTGAAGCCAGGCTCATCTCAATCATTTTTTTATTTTTTATGAATAGGCTCATCTCAATTATTACTGTTTGAACCATCTCGGCTGATACGGAATTCGACCATGATCCACCCTATAAGGTGCCATTGCCCAGAAAACATATATTGCAATATAAGATAATGGATTAAATTCCAGGTAGTTTCCCCATATTGTAATCTACCTAACAAATGTGGGTGATTGATGCACTACTTGGAATTATTTAAACAGTGCAGTTTCTTGGCCATTGGCATAGCCAAGAGTCAGCCGAGTAGAATTTAAACCCTTCTACTCGTATAGATATTTTCAGAGATGTTCCCCTACTGTTAGGCGGCTGTTAGGTTGCAAAAAAGATCTTTAAGTTCAAAGTATTTGGGAGCAAGATTAGGTACTACCCTCGTAAAAGCCTTTATAACAAATATGTTTGTCAACATTTGGGTATGTGAGGGTTTACAGTTACCCACTTTTTGTACCTTAGGAAGTCTTTTTGGTTCAGCTTCAGCACAATGTCCTTCAAACCAGGTCAGTGTTAAAACAAAGAAATGGATTATAGCACACACAAAATTTCACCAAAACACGGCCCCGGATCTTCAAAATCTCTTAATCTCGTCAACTAGTAGTAAAAATCAATATTATACTTCAATATGTTCACAAAAACCAAAGTTCAGGGACTCCAATTGAAGAAGAAGAAAAAAAAGCAAGGAGAAACGCATTAAATAAGACTAAATTCCATGACAAACTGCTCCCAACTCCAATGGGCCTTTGCTAAAACCCTATGCTACATTGATTTTTGTAATTCACTATCCTTTCCAAATAACGCATTTATTTAATATGAACCACTCAGTATGACTTCCCACAGTGTATTAAACTCCCAGCTCCCAAGAAAAGACCAAAAATGGCTGCACTGCCAAGTGTGGTTTGCCCAATGTACCTAATTTTCAGAAGTCCTGGGACCTGCATGAATCCAAATATCAAACTACAGAACTAGCAACAAGAGAGAGCATAGGTAACATTCTACGGATCTAAAGTTGATTAAAGCCCAAAACATGTTTCAAAAACAAGCTGTATGTTCAAGCTCAACTAGTATAATATGCACAACCCAATCCTTGATGTTAACCAACGAAAAACTCAATCAAAACAAAAATACAATGAAACAATACTAAATTACAACAAAAGCACTTACAGATATGCAAGCCCTAATAGGTTAACATGTATTTGCTCTCCTCATATTCTATATCAGTTATTCAAGAGAACTAATTGCAACAGGCAGCAGCATCTTGAAGCTTTGTACCCAGTTCGGAAACATCCACCCTTAAGCATATCACATCTTAACATGTGTCCAGGTTAGTGTACACAACTTAATGGCCCCTGCTTAGAAGATTGTCTGGGCAAAATATCAGCTTCATTGGATGACCTTCAACTATCAAGTCTTTGGATCTTTTATGGAACTTTCCTTTAAAAAATAATAATAATTGTTCCCAAATGTTTAATAAAAGTAAATTAATTGTGATGATCACCCACTAATACTGATTTTTTCCATGTGATCTTAAGAGAGCCATTAAATGTTGGTTTCAATCCTCTGCACGCTGCAGGGCAGCCAAGTGACCGCATTTTGTTCTTAAGGACATTTAATTAAAATCTAAGTACCCAGACACTATATTTTTTTTTTTTTTTTTTTTTTTTTTGATAATTACCCAGACACCAGATTTCACCATCATGTCTCTGTAAAGTTCATATAAAAATTTTCAATGCCCCTTCTTAAGATCTGGTTCATCCAGTTCTGAGCTCTAGTCTACATGCGACTCACATAGCAGACATTAATAACGTACAACTGACAAAGAGATAAGAATCATATGCGAGAAAATATACTTACCCTCTAGATGGAAGGTTCAGCCATGTTCATATATGGTTTGCCAATTTAGATGGTTGATTCAGACATGTTCTTATAATTGGTTCACCAATTTTAGCTCAAGTAGATATGCAAAATATGAACTCTTCAAAATTTCATGTCATTCCCTATTTGTACTCGTTGAAACCTAGAAAAGTCTATGGTTCCATTAAATAAACTTGTTAATAAGGAGATCGGATCAGACTAAATGTTCAGATAGAATATTGAGAAGCATGTGATATCCACTGATTATTTACAATTCTTGATCCTAGAAATTTGGTCTTTTTTTTCAGATATGGTCATTAAATAAGAATCTTCAATGTTTGGCAATATAGACCGACCTCTAACTTGCTTTTCGTAACGATGGCATTTATAAAGGGGGATGGGGAGAGAAAAGATACATGGGCGGAGATAGACAAGATAAGGAAAAAAAACAGAGGAGACATAAAAGAGGGGGGGGGGTGAAACCATTCAGTTCTGCCTGTAAAAGACCCATAAATAGATCTCTTTAATAACCCCTCTTTTAGCCAAGCCTTCTGCCACAGAATTAGCCTCCCTTGGAATCCTTCTGAACGAGATGTTCAAAGATGATGCTAGGAAGATCGCTTCTGTTGCTATATAAATATATATAACCTCTAACTTGATGAGGTCATCCCACTTTTACTTTTGCAAGATTACGAAAGATGTTCAGGCTAAATATGGTATGGCAAACTCTCGGGATTCTTGCAGGGTTTCAGCTTCCTACGGAACTAGCTGTTGGAAAGGTATTATGGATCAAATGGACTCCTATAAAAATGCAATCACAGTGGAGATTGAATTGGGCATTAATATTTTATTTTGGGACGATAAGTGGTGCTCCTGTAGACCGCTCAAGCTGGAAGTGCCCTTCATTTTCAATATTGCTAGAAATCAAGATGCCAAAGTGGTTGACTATTGGAGAGCTGATGGGGAGGATGGTGGCGGTTGAATGTCCCAACTTAGAAGACACTTGGAAGATTGGGAATTCACCAATTGGCAAGGCTGTTGGGGTTTTTAGATCAGGTTCAACTAACAAATTGGGCTAATGGGCCAGATTTTTCACTCTATAAATAGGGGATTAAGCCCTAATGGTTTACACACGAGAGATTAATTCTATAGTTAAATCCTTGAAAAACCAAGTCTTTGTGAGCTAAACAAGTCATATTTCCTTAGTCTTATACCTTGTCCTTCTTCCATAGGCAAATTCATGCCAAGATAGAGAGTGTGAGCTTCATAAACTTATAATTACATCATTTGAAAGCATTGGAGAACTATTCACATAGTTAAACTCATCTCTCCAAAATAAATGGGTGGGTTCAATGGTTAAACAAGCCTACAAAGAGGAAACCCACATCGAAAGCAATTCCTTCACTTCAACAATAGTTCATAGCATTTACCAAAGATATCGGAGGCGAATTCTCACCACACTAGCCAAAGTCAAGTGCAACTTAGTCCATCGGAGTCACTAAACGGAACACGCCCACCGGAGACATTGGGAGCACATTTACAAGGGAGTGGATCCTCTGGAACTTGTAAGTGGATTCAGGTTTAAATAATTTTTCCTGTAATAATTTAAAATAACTATTATAAATAAATTATTTGTGGAAAGTGGATGCAAGCATGGAGTGCCGAACCACTATAAAACTTTTGTGTAGTGTTGTGATTCTTTGCTTTACTTTACATTGTTTATTTTTCTTAAGCAAACGCTAAAGTGAAACTAGTTGTCCTGCTCCCACTCTGTTATAAGCAACTATAAGTAATGAAAAAGGTCGTGGTATATTAACATTCACTTGTCAATTTACTTAAGTCATTGTTTTGTATTGAGACTTAGTAAATTAAAGAGTATTAGTTAGATTTACTAAGTACTCCGCTCCACTAGGTTATTTTCTAAGTAAATCAAAAGTGGAATTTATAATTAAAGTTTTAAAAGAATTATAAAGATCCTATTCACCCCTCCCTCCTTTAGGATCGCATTTTGGAATTTCAAAAGGGCCAAATGGAGTTAGGTGTGCTCTCTTCCGCACCACTAGGTTATTTTCTAAGTAAATCAAAAGTGGAATTTATAGTTAAAGAATTTTAAAATAATTATAAAGTTCCTATTGACCCCTCCCTCCTTTAGGATCGCATTTTGGAATTTCAGAAGGGCCAAATGGAGTTAGGTGTGCTCTCTTCCGCTCCACTAGGTTATTTTTCAAGTAAATCAAAAGTGGAATTTATAGTTAAAGAATTTTAAAAGAATTATAAAGATCCTATTGACCTCTCCCTCCTTTAGGATCACATTTCGGAATTTCAAAACGGCCAAATGGAGTTAGGTGTGCTCTCCAAGTCCCTAAGCTACGACCCTGAGATAAAGCTCCTACTAGAAGAAGGAAAAGCCCCTGAGACATTAAGCTTAAGGAGAAAAAAATATCAAATCAAGTTAATCACTATGCAATAAATGAAAAGACGATCCACAGTTTTTTCCTTCTTCCTCACACATACATATGACACATCTATTAATCAAGTTTCAACCTCTGCTTTTGATGTGATTCAAGGTATGAATTTTATCCAAAAAAACAGTTCACAAAAAAATTTACCTTTAATAGAATATAAGGCCTCCAAATGCTCTTGTGGGGAAGCAAACCAGGTATGACATTGATAAGACCATTATACAACGATTTAGTAAACCTACCTTTACATTTTAGACTCCACACCCAAGAATCACTTGCCCCCAAAATCGGGCAAACACCATCCAACCTCCGCAGAAGCCTAGCCAACTCCTTGAATTCCCAATCATTGAGATTCCTCCTTAAACGAGGGACCCAACTACCCCCCATCCCCAAACTCAAAATTATCCGCCACCGACCCATTCTTAGTCACGATCAGGTTATAAATACCATTAAACTCCACCTTAAGAGAAATATCCCCACACCATAAATCCTCCCAAAACCAAATAGCCACCCATAATCCCAACTTGAACCTAATGAACTTCCAAAACTCCCTCTTGTAAAAAAGGATAGACTTCCATCAATTAATACCATAGTCATCCCTGGTATCTTTCGAAAAAAACTCCAACAAGAGACCATATCTAGCAACAATCACTTTCCTCCACAAATTATCCCTATCCATCCCAAACCTCCACAACCATTTCCCCAACGCCTTATTATGACTCCTTAAACTCTTAATCCCCAGCTCCCAACAGCAAACCAAATTCCAGTCAGTCAAATGATATTTCCTGCACTCCAGAACATCATTCCATATAAAACAACAAAAACATTACTCAATCAAAGAAGCAGTAGAGGGCTAGAGGCAAGAATGGTAAACAATGAGAGAGAAAGTAGTTCGAGATACTGGCAAGGGAACTTTTAATCAAAACCACCCCCCCCCCTTTGATAACAAAGGAGCTTTCCATGAATCAAGTCTATGCCAAATTCTCTCCACCACTAGCTCCACACTCCTAGGCAAAAAAGGCTTCCCACAAAACAGCCAAACATCTTAAAGATCAAACCTTCACGCAGTTGGATTGGCATTTATATGGAGTGTAATTGAGTGATTTACTTTTGTTTCTTGTTTTGTTCTTGATATGTTTTCACCTTCTAGGTGAATTGCTCTTTCCAGCTCTTGTATTTCTTTTTACTTTTCTCTTGAATAAAATTAATTGCATTACCACTCCAAAAACCAAAACCAAAAAAAACACAAAAGAAGAAAAAGATCACACCTTCACCAAAAAATCACAACATTACACGCAAGTAACAACCCAGCAATTGCAACAACAAACAAAAGAGTAGCACCAAGACCATATATGGAGCCTTCAAGTGAAAGAGCGCATCACTACCCTTCTCACCTCTTCAACATCACTTTGAGCATTAATTTAATCCTTCAAAACTGACTCTTAACAAATTCACATTCCCTCAGAGTTCTAAAGAAATCCCAAGTGGACTTCAACTCAACTTAAAGAAATAACCCTAATTTATAGCTAATTTGCATATCATGCTCCACCAATGCTGAAATAGGCACATCCGACTCCACCTAAACTATACCCCATCAAACACCTCAGACGAAGAAGAAGCAGTCAACTCAACCAAGTCAGGGACACATCATCCCACCATCAGGCTGTAATGCTAATCCTTCATGAGACCTAGATTCCAAGTGAGTGGATTAGATAACCTTAGGACCTGACAACCTCTCATCCAGAAGCACTAACTCCCTAAGAAACAACCTTCAATACCCTTCACATTGTCTCACCCATATCCCTTCAAAACAGTATCTACATATGACAGGTGTTCAATGATTCAATCACTCCCATCCGCTGCTATCTTCCAAACCATCCTCAAACCTGGCCCCAACTTTCACAGGACAAATAATGGTTTTTTTAAGCAAGAGTTTTCTTCTAACAAAATGAATGTAATTCATCTTTGTCATCAGTAATTAAGAGATACAAATACCAATCCCATGCATGACTAGATAGATCTAACCCCTTTGCAGATGCTAAATGGAAGATATTCAAAGGCATAGCAACCTGATCAGAAATTAATCGATGTACTAGCAGCCCCTCAAAGTTCCCCATAACAGGATGACTCCCCCTTAAAATATGCAGAATTTATGGATATCTTTAGAGTCCACGCCAGTTTCCTCTTCAGGCACCTCACCCTGTGGGATTTTTTAGGACACTGAGCAAAGAATGCTTTGAAAGTTTTACTGTAGGTGATCACCAAAGCTAAGATGCCCCAGGCAATCCTTAATAACTCCCCTCCTCTTTGCTGACCTGTGAGGGTTCTTCAGGGCCAAACCACCTTTTGCCCCTCTTCTTTAGATATCGAGAGTCTGTGCAATTCTCCCGTACCTAACCATGCAAAATCCAAGCCCCAACAGAAGTAAGGTATCGACTTTCTAAAGACCTAATTTAAGAAGCAAAGCCAAAAACATACCTCATACACAAATGCGGCTTAAAAAGCAAGCCACACATGAGGAATGTGGACCATATCAACAAATATGGATCAATACCAACAAAAACAGCTAGGCCCTGATCTGCTACCCACATCCTCATCAGGGGCAAGTACAGCAAGCAAACACCACTCAACAAGAATAATTAATATTTAAATAATGGTCCACAAATGCCTGTCATCTTAACTTTACAATATGATTGTGCAATCCATATCCCACTAGCAAGGGAGGTAAATATCACTTGCACATGAACAAGTAGTTCTAGAATGAGTTCTTAAAATATTCCATTTTCCTTCTATTAAACCAATACATTAGTTTCTGAAGTCGAACAATGTAACCAGATGCTAGTTCATATATGACCATAGAATCTATGAATTGATGCAGACTTCTTATCTGAGGTGGACCCACATGACACATGGGTGGGACCCACACATGTGCAACAAAAGATGGGGTCGTCTGGATCATTTTGGAGCTGAATTATTTTGTGTTTAGTTAGACTTTATGTTAGGATTATCTTTAGTTTATCTTTTATGATTGAATTACATCATGAGTCCTTATGTAATTAGGATAGGAGTTATGTCTACATTATCCTATGGTTATGTTAAGTTGGAGTTAGATTAGGATAAGAGTCCAAGTCTTATTTTAAGTTAAAGTTATAATCCCGTCACTTTTCTTTAAGCCATATTTTAGAAGGTCAAAACTTATCCGTTTGGGCTAATTTTGGTGCCATTTGAAAGATTATTCAGCTACCTTCCCAACAAGACCAAGATCTTGAAAAACTAATATGATTTGGAAAAGTTACGACCAAAATACTAAGGAGATATCAGCAAGTGACAAAAATAAGACTTAAAAGTCTTTTAATTATATATTATGAAATCTTTACATCAAAGTCATAATTGGGTTAGGATTAGTTTATGTCAAGTCCTAGTTGGTTTAGGAAAAGTAGTGGGTCTATAAAAGAACTACAATTCTTACGTAAATTTATGATACTACATTGAATAAAGAACTGTTTTTAAAAACTCGCAACTGATGGCTTTCTTCTTCTTCAACCTATGACTA
>JAOXJP010221954.1:0-11687 GCA_025762735.1 Platanus orientalis | reverse complement strand
GGTTAATGTAGACTTTGTACAATGGGGTATTTTGGGAAAGGAAAATATGAGTTTTAAGTGAGGTGGACTTAGAAAAACTGTGGTGGAAATAGAACATCCCTTTGTAAAATAGTTAGAAGTAGAGATAGTATTATGCAATGGCTCACAGGTTTGGAAACCTTGTCAAAGACCCATTTTGATCTACACCTCGATCCCTCCCTTGTAAGACCCATTCCTTTCATCCTCGTCCAACAGCTATGCCGTAGTATAGTCCTTGTCCTTGAATGACCTTACCACAAAGGTTCCACTATCCCCCTTCTTCTCCGTCATCGACTTTTGTACCTGACACACTGGCTGCGGATGGCGATGCTACTGCAAAATTGCTTAGTAAAAGAATGGGAACTTTCACAAGGGTTAACCATAGTGAGCATTTTAATGGTGAAGGTGATTTTGTGTGTGTGCGTATGTGTGGAGGATACGTGTCAGGACCCAAATCCATTAGTCGTTTCATAATGGAGTGACCAACAAGCTCAGAGTATGTCAACCCTCTTATTTATTCACATCACTTTCCATATAAATTGATTATATTTTCATACTTATCCATTTAAGTTCATATAAACCCAATACATCGCAACATAAAAATAATAATAGTTATAATCCAAAGTAAGTGTAGTGGAAAATAAAGATAACATTTTGTCCAAATATCTAAACTAGTAATCCAAAGTAAGGGCCTCAACATGCTCAAGAAAATATATGTACTCCAATCCAATGTATTAAAAAGATAAACACATCTCCTATCCAAAAGAAATAAAACTAAAGTAAATGAGTTAGATGCCCAACTCCATAGATTTGTCTTCATCCCAATGCATGATAGATACTTGTACGCCTAATCATCCACGGGTGGCGCCAATTAGGGTAAGCTTGATGGACTTATTGAGAGGCTATTTAGTTTGTACAACACCAAAAGGAAGCAGAACAGTAGATAAAATGATCTAAAGTAGAGGAGGGAAATAAAGTATATAGATGCATGCATCAACAATAATATGCATGTATGTCTACAAAATCAATTATGCTCATGCTCTGAATTAACTAAATAAGAATCTAGACCAAGATAATCCCTAAACATGTATGTATTAAAGCTACATGCCATATGTCATGTACCAACTATCATGTATTACATTGATAAATAAATGCATGCCATGTTCCAACTACCATGTATTACATAGATAAATAAATACATGTGGAGTAAGAAAGTATACTACATGCCATGTGTCAAAACCCATGATGATTCAAATACCAAACTATCATCAAACACCAATGAACCTATGAAGGTTCCTAATAAATCCAAATCCAAATCTATATAACCCATGTAGGGTCTCCAACAAATCCAATACCATAGGTTGGGCTCCTAAGGTCATCTTCACCTATTGATGTGACCTGATAATTGTGTAACTGAAGCCATAAGGGCTTGGGGAGCACTGCAGCCATCTTCACCAATAAATGTGACCTAGTGATTTTATACCTAAAGCCATAAAGGCTAACCCACAAAGGAGTCTTCGGGGCTACATCTAGCCAACACATATAAGGGTCTCCACCATCATAAAGACCATATACATATAAAAATCTCCAGGTAACTACTGCCATCTTTGGCAATTTATGTGACCCGACGATTGGGTAGCTAAATCCATAAAGGGTCTTCATAATCATAAAGACTGTATACATATAGAAGTTTTCAAGCAACTAGTGTCATCTTCACCAATTGATGTGACCCAGAGATTGGGTACTAGAAGCCATAAAAGGCTAACCCACAAAGGGTTTCTATAGTCATAAAGACCGCATGGTTTGGAGTGTTCCTCTTAAGCTTGGGTTTGCACAAAAAGATGTAAACACCCCCTAGAGCATTCCACTGAAGTTTGGGCATTCCAATCGGGGCATTAATGCGATTTTGCCTCCTTTCTGATGTGACAATCGCCCATTTGACCCTCACACATGTGGGATCTTGACTTGAATAAGTTTAAACCCCTCTAATACTTTCATTTAGGTCATTTAAAGTGATTAAAACTAAGAAAGAAAGGGTTAGAGAGCTTTGGGAGAGAAATGTGAGAGTTCTCCCCCAATTTGGTAAGTTTCACCCCTAACTCCAAAAATTTGTTAGGATAGGTTATTTTCTTCCTAGATCTTCATGTTTTAGCTAATTTACACCAGTTATACATCATTTTATAGATGATAGAGGAAAATGGAAGGAGATTTTAGAAGAGTTTGGAGCTTGAAAAAGGAAGAAGACCAAGATTATGAGTGTTCATACATGATATGTTACTCCCTTTGTTCTCTTACTATTTTCTTTTAGGTTAATCATCAATTTGGTTGATATTTTGGTTTCTCTACCACTTGATTGTTAGATCTTTGAAGTTTTGCAAGTTTATATCACTTGATTACTAGTTATATGAGATTTTTGTGAATTTACATATTTGATGTGCTACGTTTTTGTTCTCCTACCATTTTCTTAATGCTTATTCTTCAATTTGATTTGTATTTTGATTTCTCTATCACTTGATTGTTACATCTATAAAGTTTGGAAAGTTTCCATCACTTGATTTCTAGGCTTATGAGATTTTGAGTGAGTTTTCATACATGATGTGCTACTACCTTGATTTTTTGTCATTTTATTCATTAGAAATCTTTAGTTTGAATGAGATATCAGTTTTTTCTTCATTTTATTTGTTTTGTTCTTGAATATTGGTGAGTTTCATTCATCCAAGCACTAGATCTATGAAAGATTAGTGAGTTTTTATGGTGATTGCCGTACTCTTTTGATTTTATGTACTTTCCTCCATTTTTGGTTGTCATTCTGAATGAGATTATAGTTTTTCAACACCTCTTGTTAAAGTCATGTGAGTTTAATGGTTTTACATATTCCATAGAATGATTTCTTCCATTATGCCTTGGTAGGAACTTGGGTTTACATGAAATTCTGGATTTTATGTGTATTGCTAGATCTACTCCACTTTGAGCATGCGTTGGCTAAGATTTACTCCTTCTCTTATACTACCATCATGGATACACTAGAATCCTAAGTTTTTCTTTATGTTTGAATGTAAGAAGATTAAATCCTTCTAAGATTCAAAGTGGAAAATAATTTATACTCTATGTGCTTGATAATTGTCTTGATTTCCCTATACTTGAGATTTCTATCCATATCATTGTTGCTAGTTGATTGACTCTTCTTAATTTAATTGGATCCAAACTTTATTTCTTATTCTATTACATATGTTAGTTGATCATTGATGTTATTATTATGCTTCTCACTTGATTATATCCACTTAAACTTTATCCGATGAGCTTCATGTTAGTATCATTGCATTTACATGTTTTGTTTGGGACTCTTATCCTATTGTTGGTTTTGGAAAGTAAGAAGAGGAATCCCGAATACTTGGTTTTGGTGTGAGTATGAGCTATTACTTTCCATTTGGTTTTAAGCATGGGCTTTACATGGACTCATTTATGAGTTCTTACTACACAGACAACTCTTGCATTGTATCCTTATGTAGTTACATACTACTTTATATATGCAAGGATTTAGAGTACTATTTGTACTCGAGGTTTTGGTTTCGACCTAATCATCGGGACTCATTAATAGGTGAAGATGACACTAGTTTCCCACCAACCCTTGATGCCTTAAGGGATTTTTGTGGGCTAACCCTTGACGCTCATGGGGATTTTTGTGGGTTACATTGGTCTTATGAACCTTTCAGAAACCCTACATGGGTTATGTGATTTCATTTTTTGGAGACCTTACATGGGTTATACAATTTCAGATTTCTCAGTCTCTATGTAGGCTAATCCATTGGATTTGATACGAGATATTTTGACTAGATTTGGATTAAGAACCCTACATGGGTTGAGTTGATTTATCAAATGTGTGTTTTCTTAGAAACCCTTCATAAGTTATATGAGTTTGAGAGCTGCATTGGGCTTCCATGAGCATTCATATGGTTTTAATACCTGTTAGCTAAGGCAACTTACTTGGGAGGTGCTAAGGCCTACTTATGTATAAGTATTTTATAGTAAACATTTGCACCATATGTTGCACTTTTCTTATGAGCTAAACTTTATTTGTTTTAGTTGTGGACTTCTATTTGATATGGCTCTAGTACTTTTGGTTCCTTAACTAGAATCTAACCATTGTTACAGCTAATTCGATTCATATTTGTTACACACGTTCTGATTTGATATTGAGTTATACTTGTGTAAATTTGATTTACTCTATGAGATATTATGTATATTCTCTCATGGGCTTTATAGTTTACCCATGTTTTTCACACCATTTTGGATGACGCTCCATAGGACACAATTCATTGCTAGTCCAGTTTGTGTGATGGCTCGCAGAGACGAGAGGACAACTTCTTTTATTTTCTTTCTGTTAATTTTATTTCCAACACACTCTTATATATGATATAGGGATTATTGAGACATGGCTTTACTTAGTAATTTCAATTTGAAGAGACACTTATGTTATTAGCTAGTTTAATGGCCATGATGGTTTTGCTTAGGTAATCATGGATACGTTTAATCTGGAGATTAGTAGTTCATTTATTATGAACGTTGGAGATTATTAGTTACTTTCCGTTTCGTAATTTAGAATGCATGATGATATATTCCCCTACACTTGATGATGTTGAATGTTTTTTATGGTTATATTTCCATTATGAATGTTTTAGTAATTAATGATATCTAATTGGATTAAAGAATAAAAAAATATATGTTGCAATTTAGGTAAGTTAAGTAAGGACTTTTTCCGTAAGGAAAGAGTCGAAATGCCACACTCTAAGATCTGTGACGCTGTGCACGTGTGATTCCATATTTATACCTTAATTTTCAGGTGTAGGTTTTGGGGTATGACAGAGTTGGTATTAAAGCAGCCAGGTTTGGATCACATAGGCTCTTTATGTTTGGAGATGAGCTTATTTTGGGATATTTATTTGGATTATGTTAAGTCAACGGAATTGATATTGAGGTTTATTTGATCTATGAACTTAGAGTGTTTATACATGACATGGTCTTGATGGATATAAGTATTTGACTATCATTTTAATGCTTATAGGTGAGAATGCTTCCTAGGAGTACTAGAGCTGGTCCAGACACTCCACCATCGGAAGATCATAGCTCATAATGTGTTTGGGAGGCTATTCGTAGTCTAAGGTAGTTCGCAAGCATGTTGCAGGCATTATGCCTCCTAGAGGTAAAGAGGTTGTGCATGAAGATAGGACCGTTGAGAGGTTTTGTCACACAGGACCTTTGAGTTCCATGGTACTTTCAATCCCATGGAGGCAGAGGCCTAGGTGATGTAGATTGAGAAGATCTTCAAGGCCTTGAACTGATCCAAGGACTAAAAGGAGAATCTAGCTACTTTCATCTTGCGAGGCGAGGTAAAACATTAGTGGGGGCTGCTAAGGCCGGGTACTTCAAAAACATCATATGAAATATGGAATGACAAGAAGCCAAATTTGAAGTACTTTAGAATTTTTGGAAGTATTTGCTACATTTTGAGAGATAGAGAACATCTAGGCAAGTTTGATTCCAAAAGTGATGAAAGAATCTTCTTTGGGTATTCATCTAGAAGCAAGGCTTATAGGGTATTTAACAAAAAGACTTCTAGCATAGAGGAATCTATTAATGTCATCATCAATGATCAATCGACGACTCCAACTAACAAGGAAGAAGAAGAAGAAGAAAATCATCAAGATGATCAAAGAGTAGTAGAAAATAATTCTCCACATGACTCTAGAAATGAGTCAGAGGAAACCAATGATGAGGAAGAGAGTCATCCTAAGGAAAAGAGATTAATTAAGGGACAACCATCAAAGGATATTATTGGAGATCTGGATAAGGGTGTTAAAACAAGAAGGCAAATAAAAAAAATATTATTAGCCACATTTGTTTTACATCCAAAGTTGAGCCTAAAAAGTTAGAAAAAGCTCTTGATGATCCGGATTGGATCATGGCGATGCAAGACGAGCTTAATCAATTTGAAAGAAATGATGTATAGTACCTTGTTGAGAAACCCGATGATAAAAATATAATTGGTCCCAAATGGATCTTCAAAAATAAGATGGATGAGCATGGAACCATAGTGAGAAACAAAGGACGTTTGGTTGTAAAAGGATTTGCTCAAATGGAAGGAATTGATTTTAAAGAAACCTTTGCTCATGTAGTAAGGTTAGAATTCATTAGAATCCTTCTATCCATCGCATGCCATTTGAAATTCAAATTGTTTCAAATGGATGTCAAGATTGCTTTCTTTAATAGAGTGCTCCAATAAGTTTATGTGGAGCAACTGCAAGGGTTTATAAACCCTCATAGGCCTAACCATGTGTATAAGCTTAAAAAGGCACTCAGTGGTCTCAAACAAGCCCCAAGAGCTTGGTATGAGAGGTTGACTAAATTCCTTCTAGAAAACCAATTCGAAAGGAGAGGGGGTGTTGACAAAACACTCTTCATAAAGAAGAATGATGACTTCATTCTCATTGCACAAATATATGTTGATGACATAATATTTAGTGCTACTCAAGAAGATATGGCACATGAATTTGCTTACACTATGAAGAGTGAATTCGAAATGAGAGTTGAAGTTCTTTCTAGGACTTCAAATAAGGCAAACCAAGGATGAAATATTTATAAACCAATCTAAATTTAACAAGGATTTAGTGTCCAAGTTTGTAATGACCCAATCCAAACCTCTTCACACCCCATCAACACTAGTGAGAAAGTAAACAAAAATGTTGAGGGAAAAGATGTTGACACTAAGCTGTATAGGAGCATGATAGATAGTCTTCTCTACCCCACTATGAGTAGACCCGACATATCCTTCAGTGTTGGTGTGTGTGCTAGACACCAAGCCAGTCCAAAAGAGTCGTATCTAAAAGCCATAAAATGGATCATTAGATATATATATATATGCGGGACTATAAATTATGGACTATAGTAAAATTCTATTTCATTGTCGACTGCTGAGACACAATATATTGTTGCTGGAAGTGGATGTATACAACCTCTGTGGATGAAGCAGATGCTCACAAATTATGAGTTATCTTAAACAACGATGAATATATTTATTGACAACTCAAGTGCAATCCAAATTTTCAAAAACCCAGAGCAACATTCTAGGACTAAACATATAGACATTCAACATCATTTCATTTGTGACTTGGTGGAAGAGAAGACAATCTTCCTAGAATATGTATCAATTGGGAATCAACTAGTAGACATTCTCACAAAAGCACTAGACTCGAAAAGATTTGCATATCTTCGAGTCTCTATAGGGATGTGTGCAATGTAGTGTCACATTCATGGATCACCCTAGGATGATCAGATTCCATTAATCAGGGGTGTAAGGGATCAACATAATAAAAAAATTGGAATTTTAAAAAATTTCCACAGAAGATTCCATTTTTGCTTGATCTCGGATCAATCCGAGCCTCAGCGGATCGAGCCAATGGGTAGGTGCTAGTGGGAAACAAATTGCCACTTCATTTAAATAAGGGTTTTGGGTCCCTAGTTTGATCCTAACTTGAGCAAGGATCGATCCTAAGGATATTTCTCTCCCTCCACTCCTCATTTTTGATTTTTTTTTTTTAGCTAATCTCATATCGAAATGCAATGTGGACAAGGGCAAACCCCTATACGAGAGAAGCAAGTTAAGCATCCTCAACCCTCCAGAAACTTTGGGGCCTTAAGGAATGACACTGCTTTTTGAAACTACTAGTGGGTGTTCTCCAAACGACGGTTGTTCATGGAGAGGTTCGTCAACCAAACCACTCCTTACGACCATATTGTGGGCACCAACATTCCTAACAACGGGTGGAAAAAAATCACCCTCATTAATGGTGTGGCACAACAGGAGCCGGTTCGCATTTTCTACGTTAACCTCCATTCCTCAAACTACACCAAACTCTCATTCGAGACTGAGGTGTATGGTGTCCGAATGCTAATTGATCCGGACAGGATTTCACAGCTTTTTGGGATTGATCACCCCGAGATAGACCCAATTTCATTTCCAACCAACAGCATCGACAAAGCCCACATTTCTATGTTGTTCGAGCGGGAAGAGTGCACATGGTATGGAAAGCTTGCCACCAATGAGTGTGAGCTATTGTTGAGGTTCCTGAACATCATCTTTGTTCACAACCTCCTTCCCACTACCCATAAGACCGACATGTTTGACAACATGGTCCATCTCATTGCCAGCCTGATGGAGGGCAAGTTGATTAGTGTATCGGCCATCATGTGCTACGACATCATGTAGGTTGCCAAAGATGGTACAACCAATAGGCGTCTCCCATACGGGGTGATGATCACTACTGAAGCAATGTGGGGTCCCCTTCCCTCGTGATGCCATTGTGATTCAACAGGGCATGCCCATTGACGATGGCACTATTCATCACATGATGAAGGAAGGCGGAGCAAAGAAGAAGTTCGTAGCCCAGCCAGCTCAGCTTGAAGTTGGCACTTTCTCTCAAGCAGCTCAGGCCATTAGAGAGACATCTCAACCTATCCTAGTACTTGGCCCTATAGAGGTTACCCCACCAACAACTCCAAATACATCTACTCCAGCTCCAACTTTGCACATTCCACCTGCACTCTCAGCACTGATTCATGATATCCATGATGACCTTGGGCACATGTTTCGTAGTTTGAGCGCCTTGGATAGATGGTGGAGAGTATGGATTAGCGACTCATCTATATTGAGGGCATTGTCGATCCCTCGTGTGCACCTACTCCTCATGTCATCCTGGACATCCTTGCTAATGTTGAGGAGGATGAGTCGAGTGATGAGGATGCCTAGGGATCCTCTAGATTTAGGTCATGCTATATTTTTTATGTATTACCTTTAGTTTTTGAGAATATACTTGTACATCTTGTTACTCATTAATGGAAATACTAATTGTCATTAAGAATTTAGCCTCTCTTATGCATTCTTATGTTATTTTCCTATGGTTTCCATAAAAAAAAGGAGGGAGAAGGTTAAAAATTGGACACTTAACTTAGGGGGAGTTAAGAAGGTTTGTTGGATTTAAGGGAGAAATCCATCAAGGACAAAGAATAATTGAACATTCAGTTAATAACTTAACGACATTGTTCTCAAATCTAAAGAATGTAAAAGTGAACTAACTAATTCACAAATGACTAAATGTGCTCAGTTCATATCACTCACTATTTACTAGCACACATGTTCACTTTCTATAGTTTCTCTTCACATTATTGGCATATTCACAATCATCTTCCTCATACCTCATCATATGTCTACTTGTGTGCCCATGGGACCACGGATTTCGAGGTACGCCAGTAAACTTTTGGAATCATTCACTTATGTCAGCACCCAAATTTTGACTTGGGTCATGTGATAGCATAAGGATAGCATAACAGCATTTAGGCATCAAGATTCTAAATACTCTTGGCTTAAGAAGAGCAAAACTGGACTGTAGGAGGTTAGGCATTCCCATAAAGGTCTTTCTAGATGTTCCAATTGCAAGTAAACCAATCAAAACACCTCATTACAGCCCAAAAAGCACCCATTTCAAGACAAACGTTAATCTCTCTCAAAAGCACCAACCGAACTCTGAGGGTCCACATTTTATAACTCCAATCATGTCATCAGTAAGTTTTCCACCTCCTGTAAGCCTTTTTTTTTATTAAAGCATCATAGTTAAAAAAAATTACCATTTTACCCTTCCAAGTCGCGAGACTATCAGATCCATGCTAATTTGCAAAAAATCCATGGCCCAAGCAATCATTTATGCCTAAACCCATAAAAAACACGTTTTGTCTGCATTTGGTACGCAAAGTGCCCTTAAAAGTTTTCCTAGACTCGAAATGCAACAAAGTCAAAGCCATTATCTGAGTCTCACCCTTGTCTTTAATAAAACATTTCACAAACCCCTGGTTCAAGAAGTGTCTAGACATTCAATTTCACCCAGTTTCAAGCAGCTACAGAAACCTTATTTGTTCAAGCGACTCTACTTCGAAAAGTTCCCGACAGTTGCCCGAGAATCCATCGGCCGATTTATTAACTTCTATAGCTTCGAGACTCCACAAACTTCAAATCCCCCATATATGGTCCAAAGATACATTTTACAGAAAAACCAATAGCATCTCCTGTACAATTTTGTCAGATCGCTCGAAAAATGGTTTTTGACCTAATTTTCTGCTTGGGTACCACAATCACGCGAAGTCAGAAGTTGTGAGTCACCTGAACTGGGGAGTATCTATCCCTGGGCCACCCTCGTATAAATTTTACCATCTTGCCCATTCAAATTACATCTGAGAGCTTTTTAGGCTAAAAAGCCCTGATTTCACCCCTTACCCTTTTCATAATTTGGTTCTGATTGGACCAACGCAATGGGAGCATCTGTGACGTCTAAAATTGACACTGACTGGACCAACTTCCAAGCATGGGAGCTCACACGAAGTGACGACAGTGAGAGGGTTCAGAAAGATCAAAATTTAGATATTATTTCAAATGCGCTAAAGATGAGATATTTTGCATTAAATGCATCCTCATCTTTAGCCCATTTTTAAGGCCTTTGGATTGAAATATTTTGATTCTCTCTCTCACCCTCCACCCTAGGATCCCCTGAATAAATTTCAAATCCCTAAAGTATCTCCCACGGCCCCCCATCCAGCACCTTTAGCACCCCATTTAGGTTTGCAACCAATGAGGTTTTACCGAATGGCATCCCCATGTCACCTCCATAGCTTCCCCCATCCAACCCCATTAGCACTCCCCTCATCTTACCTTTCATTAAGTTAGCTCCAGCCCCATCCAACCCTCTCTATGGCCATGTCACCCATCCATGTCTTTCCCCCAAATTGATCTCAACCACACACCCAAATGCAATCCTAGCCCTACATCCAATTTAGGATAGAGATCATCCTAACATCCTTATCTTTAAATCCAACCATTGATCCCACCAATTTGAGGTTATAAATAGCCCCAAATTCGTGGTGAACAGGGTTGGCAACCAAAAACCCTAACCCTAAGGAGAAATTTTAAGTCACCCCCAACGCTTGGCAAGGTAAGCCTAAACCCAGTCCCTAGTCATGTTCTACACTTCAAATTACATCTTTTGATAACTGTTATGCTTTCAAATTTATGCTAGAGCACTGCTCTAATTCGGGTACATAGTAGAGGTTCAACAACCTCTACTTTGTCGTATTTCTGACCTATTTCGATGTCAATTTTTGTTTGAATTTTGTAGAGGGATGCTTGAGCCCAATTTTAACTATGTTATAATAGACATATGTAGAGTATTTCATATTTAATTTTGTAATTTTTAGAGTTGTGGAAGGCCTCGAGATGGCCCCCCAAACAGACCCAAAAACTGGGTCTTTTGAGACAAAATTTTAGGGAATATTTGTGGAATTTATTTTGAATTGTTTATGCATGATTGAGCTCAATTTTTTATATGTTTTTCCTCTGTATGCCTGCTATGAGCATGCTTGATTTTAGAATTTTTACAAAACCCTAAAGGCTCGAAAGTCGAGGAATCCAGTTGCTGGATTTTCTCTCACTAACTAATGCCAATTTTTTTAGTGAATTAAAAAACAGGCGTTGGACAAATAGGCGTTAGGGATAAATTCAGGCATTAAGATCTGAGACCCACCCAAGAAGCCCTGATAATCCCAAAACCTGTCTCAAGGAATTTTCTGAC
>JAOXJP010221953.1:0-25620 GCA_025762735.1 Platanus orientalis | reverse complement strand
GCACTGATGCGTCAGCCCCCTGATGTCATTCTAAAACATCAGGAAAAACAGATTTCTGTACCTAATCCCAGCCCAAATCACGGGTTTCACCAGCTAAATCGGGTTTCACATTGTGCGGTTGTCAACATGATGTAGCCCTAGTAATCGTACAAAAATATCATGCTAAATTAGGAATTCTACCTTTTTGCATTAAAAGAGTAGAAAATGAAAGAAAAAAGAACTATGTTATATATATATATATATATATATATATATATATATAGAGGTAATTGAATATGAATTTCATTACCTCGGGATCCAGCTTTACATTTGGGTATATATAAAATGATTGAACTCATAAAGAACAAGTGAAGTCAAATCTAGTAAGAAATCATTCGTTTGTAAAATGATTTTCTCCTCAGTCGTTCCATGCTCTTATCTTAAGCATTGTTGGGTTATATATTAACTTACCTCCAAATTTGTTTATTCCAAAGCTTTTAAATTGACATTTTTTTTATCATTTATTTTTTGAATTTGGCTTGGAAGGCACATAGCCTTCTACGGACCCATCCGTTTGGTAGTGAATGAGACCCTCGTATGAATGCACTCATGTTAGTTAAGAAGATTTTCAGGATGTGATATTATTAGTCAACAATGGAATCAGATTGTTGCAATTATATCAAAAAATGCCACATTTGCTAGTCTTTTATGTCAATCAAATCAAAGCATCTTCTCCTAAGCTTCACAACCTGGCCACCCTATGGTTATTCTCCATGTGGGGGATTGATGTGGTAAGACTCATGCCTTGTAATGCCACCAATAGACATCTCTACATCATGGTGATAATTAATTATTTCACTAAATGAGTGGAGGTTGCATCTCTAGCCAAGATTACAATGAACACAACCCATTTCATATGCAAAGATATCATTTACTGATACGACATATTGGGAAGGATCATTACAGACAATTCCACCAACTTTGTAGCCAAATGATCTCAACTACTTTGTCAAAAGTTCAAGATCTAGCATCATCAATCCTTACCTTATAGGCCACAAATGAATGATGTAGTCAAGACTGTCAATAAGAATCTAGAGAAGATTGTGTAGAAAATGACTGCAGTCTACTCTAATTTGTATGAAATGCTCTCATAGCTTACCAAATGTCAATCCGCACATCAACAGGAGTAACTCCATACTCTTTGGTTTATGGCATGGAAGCAATCTTGCCTGTCAAAGTTGAAATCACAAACCTCTGTATCTTGGCAGAATCATAAATTCTAGAGTCATAATGGGCATAGGTCAAGCACAATCAATTGAACATCACTGAGGAGAAAATATTTTGGGCTATCAGCAACAAAAGGCCTATCAAAGGCACATGACAATAGCCTTCAACAAGAAGGTCAGACTCAGGGACATTGAGGAGGGTGACCTGGTTCTAAAAAATGATCATTCCACATGAACAAGGACCTCGAGAATAGCCTTGACCTAACTTTAAAGGTCCTTACATTGTTAAATAGAAGTTTTCTGGTGGGGCACTCTTACTCGGACAAGTAGATGGAGAAGACTTCCCAACGTTGGTTAACAAAGATCAAGTGACTTTTAGTTGTGTCTAACTTGTGTAGCATGACTTGTATTTTGGACTCATTAAAGAAATGGAAGGAAGCCATTTTTAGCCATTATGTTTTATTCCCTTCTCAATAATTAGTTCCTAATAGTCAATAAAGCATCCCCTAGTTAAACCCTTTAGGCCTTCAATGCCTTTCTTTCATTTAACCCACATACTTAAGGGGCAACCATTCATGACTAAAGCGTGGCAAGACTCACATAAATAATGACTCACTAAAAAAAAATTAAATCATTGTTGTATCTGCTTGTCCCACCTAAACAAGCAACAAAGCATCTCCGAGCCTATTCAAAGAAGTAATGCTTGTTCTCTTAAGTCAAAAGGTGAACATCAAGCCTAACATTCATTCGTATTTCCATTTTAGGGCCCCACCATCATAAAACCATACATCATACATTTTGTCGTAACAATAAGATCTAGATCCCTAAAGATTTCTAAGGTACAAGTTAAATGGACATCCAAACAGGATCAACAAAGTCCTTTGCAAAGATAGCCAACCAAGGGCAATGTTTAGTCATTCACATCCCCATGGCACAAATCAGACAACCCCAGACCTAGTAGCATCCTCTAGCAGGGGCCAAAAAGGGACAAAAACTTTTAAGATCAAAGCAAATGTAAGAAATGGCATTTTGACCCGAGGCATAAATCAGACAACCCCAGACCTATCTCTTCACTAGTAGGGGTAAAAAATGGATCAAAATTCCTCACCTCAATGTGAAAATCGAAAATGACACCTTGAACATGGCCATTAGTTCTTGAAACATGCAAATATTTATAGAACACTTTTCGGGAACATTTCTAGGGCATTTCCCTCATTCAAGGTCCTTAGGACTCAACATCATCATGTCACAAAGATTGGTTGAGAGATTTTTGAATCAATCACAACTTTCTCGACAATTTAACTCACTTCAAACACAAGTCAAGCTCAATCTATTCAAACATTCAACTGAACAACCAACCCAAGCAAACACAAAACTACAAAATGTCGTACAGTACCTGGTCACAACCACCATTGCATTGAACAAAGCCATGTGAAACTACTAAAGATACAAATTCTTCTCATAAAATCAGACAAATAGAGATGGCCTAGGTTATCTCTTAGTAAAGCTCATGCTTTGGCAGATAGTCAAGAGATTATATAGGTCATCTCTCAGCAAACCTCACACTTCGACGGCCAATCAAAAATGATGTAGGTCATCTCTTGATAAACATCGGCAAACAAACAAAGATGGTCTAGGTAATCTCTTACCAAACCCCAACAAATAAACATAGATAATCTAGGTCATCTCTTGACGAATCTCAACTTCAACAAACAATCAGAGGTGATATAGGTCATCTCTCAACAAAATCTCTCAACAAACAAAGCATACTTCGGTGGAACCTCAAAGGTGGTACAGGCCATCTCTCGACAATGATCAGGCCACATAGGTTAGTAAGACATCTTTCGTCATGTCTTGGTAACGGCCACCACAAACCGATTTACTGCAAATCAGCCATTGACTCAATGACATTTACTTGTTTAGACGTAAGTAAATGCCACACTTCAATCCATCTCCAACGTGTCGTGACAATTGTGATACAAATCTGGTTATCATAGTTGAAACATACATGTAACAATGATTTTTTGGGATCTCATGGCTTCCAAAGTGAGCCCTATCAAATATCCAACCCCCTTGAGTCTTGATTAGGCCACACAAGTTTTGTATGACATCTTTCAACATATCTTTCTAATGGTCGCAACCAAGCTTATTGTAAAGCAAGCATTGACTCGATAACATTTACTTGTTTGAATGTAGGTAAATGTCGCACTTCATTCCATCATCTAGGCGTTATAACAAATAATTCTAATATAAATCGGGTTATCATAATTGAAACAAGCACGTATCAATGATCTTTTGGGATCCTATGGCTTTCAGAGCATGCCCTAGTAAATCTCTAACCTCCCCTTGAGTCTCAATTAAGCCACACAGGTTAATAAGGCATTTTCCACGACTTGTTAATAGCCGTTACAAACTGAGTTTGATGCCCTTAGTAGCACCCATGTGACCTACCCATTTTATTGAGTCAACGACATTTGTTGTTTGAACATAAGCAATGCCACACTTCATCTCATTGCCTGTGCACTTTCATTAATTGCGATTAATTGGGGCAAACGTGTAACAATGATTCTTCGAAATCCTCATGGCTTCTGGAGTAAGCCCTGCTAAATCTCAACCCCCCTTGAGTCCTAATCAAACCACACAATTTGGTAAGTGATCCCTAATTCCACTTGCTAAGGGCTGACAAATCAGACAGCATAGGTTTAGTAAAACATCCTCTAGCATGACTTACTAATGGTTGCTTCAACCGAGTTAGATGCACTCATTAGGACATCCTTGACCTGCCCAATCATTAGCTTAGTGACATTTACTTGTTTAGACATAAGTTTATTGTCGCACTTCATCCCATCACCTATGTGTGATGGCAATTGCGGTGAAAAATGGTTCATCACAATTTGATGTGTATGAAATATATCAATTAACTTACTCTTATATATGCATTGTTAGTTTTAGTTTTATGTTATTTCATGACTAATTGTAATTTATTTATATTTTATAAGTAATGGAGGCTTAATAGGCTAATGGGCTTTATCTAAGGCTTAAGAATGGACTCCAATTCAAGAGGGTTTAGCTCAACCCCAATCCCAATTAGAAGATATATAGGATGTGGATAATCCTAATCAATCAAGAAAAATAGTCAACTAAATTTTTATTAATTGAAAACATATATATATTTGATTCAATATCATATTTGAAATCATTTTACGCAAGTCTTATATTTTTTTACCGTAACTCTTGGCTCAAGTATTTGATTAAGACAAAATTGTGACATTGGAAATCTAATTCAAAGGGCTGCAACTTTGTTTGAAATAAGGTTTTTCTAACTCCAACGTTTATTATGGAAACTCATGTCCGGCCCAAACTAAGCTAATCATGTATAAACACACACCATTAGATAGTATTTATCAAACAGTATAGATTAAAACCTTAATCACAACTTTAACCCTATTCGTTTCTGATTTTTTTTTTTTTATAACGGTATTGTTTCTCTATTAAAGGTGTGATTGGTGAGTTAGGTCAAGGGGCTCTGTGTGTCAAACTTCCTTGGTCAAGTGAATAAAAAAGGCCACCTCTCCTCACTAGTTATTTGTGTTGTTGCAACTTCAACTTTTTGTCCAAGATTCATCAACGATCAACAAGTATCATCTTCAAACAAACTCTATTTTTTTTTCATTTTTCTCATAGATTTAAGAGGTTTGTAGATGATCGATTCATAGTTGGCATGATCCTGTATATATTAGGGTTTTGTTTGGGGTGGAAGAAGAATAGGAAATATTTGGAAGCTTGTGATTAAGGTTTCATAGGGGAGGCGAAAGAAGAAAAAGAAGAATAAAACCCCTCACATGATTATCAAGTTCGTGATATAGGGGAGTGGTTTTATCTCAGCCACTATGTTACTTGGAGAAAGAAAGAAGTTCCTAATCATATTTTGAGTAGTAGGAGCGTTTAAATGATCAAGTGTCTCATAAATGAAGAATATGTCTTTGATGATAAGTAAGTTAGCAGGGGTAGAGAGGGGGTGGGTGCAGGAATTCTTCTATGCTCTAGTTTTGTCACAGGAATTCTCTTATGCTTTTGTATTTTTTAATGAAGATCATCACTTGTTTATAATCAGATTATTTTAAATTAATTAAATAGCTAATTAGAATTTATATAAATGCATACTGTTTAAAACATCGATTAAATAATTTAAAAAATTATTATAACAAAGTAGGATTTATGTTATAATAGAGGGTATGTAACAAAAACCGTTAAATAGCATAGTCCATTAGTAGATAAGAATGTTCTGATAGAAGTTATAATGAATCAGGTAGTTAACGAATGATGTAAAGTAATGATTATATATATGAAGGGAGAGCACCACGCCTTCTCATAGCATTCTCTTTCATTATTCTTCTTGGTTTACTCTTTAATTCTTGAGATTTCTTGTTTAGTTTTTCAACGCTGACGTCAACACTTTTACATGAGAGAGGCTAGTTCTATAATTTCAAAATCTCTTTTGTTGTTATTATAAAAAGTAAAAAAATAATAATAAAATGTTTGTCTGATGAATACAAAATTATAAAATAATCTTATATACATTTAATTTGGAATGTCTTACTAAAATTTATCTTGTATTAAACTTATAATAAATCAAATAGTTTATTAGTCTTTTTCAATTATCAAATTTTAAAAATTTATACTACACTGTACCTATACTTAAATCCTATATAATTTTTTTATAATCTTAAGATAAAACTAAAAATCATAAACCATTTACAATGAAGAGGAAATAATGAAATCATTTGAAAATAACTATATCATTTTTTTTTCTTATGAGTTATATGTAATGAATTTCATACATATATGTGAGGATATTAATTTAGGGTGGATTAATATAGATTCGTATTCTATCTATTTATAATCAAATTCTTTTAAATAAATTAAAAGGCTAATCAAAGTGGATACAACTGCATAACACTTAAATATATAATAAATAATTATAGAAAGATAATATAAAAAAATTAGATATACCTTATCAAGCAAAAATAAACCAATGAAATAAATTTAAGGTTCTTTGATTATTATAAAATATAATAGATTTTATAATTAAATTAAATTATAACGTTATCTTGTATAAACCATTCATTACATTAATCAATTTCATACATATATAAAATATCAAAAGAAATATGAATTAATTTTTTTTACATAATGAAAGACACATTATATTAGAAACAAAGAAAAATGACTAGTTTTATAACTATAAAACTTCTTTACTTGTTATTATATAGAAGTAATAAGAAGAATTAATAATAAAACGTTTATTTGAAAAATACATAGTTGTAAAATATTCTTATAATAAATCTATTGTATTTTACAAAATACTCCTTGGTTGTACACAGATCATTTTTATTGGCTTATTAAGATATGTGTTAATGTGCATGAAATATATCAATTAACTTACTCTTATATGTGCATTGTTAGTCTTAGTTTTATGTTATTTCATGACTAATAATAACTTATTTATGTTTTATAGGTAATGGAGGCTTAACAGGTTAATGTGTTTTAGCTAATGCCTAAGAATGGACTCAAACTCAAGAGGGTTCAACTTAACCCAAATTATAAGATCTACAAGATGTGAAGAATCTTAATCAATAAAGGAAAGCGGCTAACTAGATTTTTATTAATTAGAAAAAATCAGATTTGAATTAATCTCGGATTCGAAATCATTTGACGCAGGTCTTAATTTTTTTACCGTGACTTTTGGCTCAAATATCCAATTAAGGTAAAACCGGTGGCATTGAAAATCTAATTCAAAGAGCTGCAACTTTGTTTGAAATAATTTTTTTCTAATTCCAACGTTTATTATGAAAGCCCATGTTTGGTCCGAGCTAAGCTAACCTTGTATAAATATATACCATTGGATAACACAGTGTAGATTAAAATCTTAATAACAACTCTAACCCTATTTATTTTTAGCTTTTCTTTCTTTTTTCAATATCAGTATTGGTTCTCTATTGGAGGCGTGATTAGGGAGTTAAGCCAAGGGGCTCATTGTGCCAAGATTCCTTGGTTAGGTGAAAAAAAGGCCACTTCTCCTCGCAACAATTATCTACTGGTTATTTTGTGTCGTTGCAATTTCAACTCTCTGTCCAATATTCATTAATGATCAACGGGTATCATCTTTGAGTAAACTTTATTTTTTCCCTTTTTCCATAGATTTAGGAGGTTTGTAGACGATTGGTTCATAGTTGGCATGAATGGGTAAGTAGTTATACAAATCTTACTCTATTTTTGTTTGTTTTAGGTTCTTAGAAGTTTTGTAATGATAAAATTTTGATTCTATGAATGTTTTTTCATATATTTGTGAAACCATTTTGTTATGACCTTAGAAACCCTAACTTTTATGGTGATTTGTGATGAGATATTGCCATCTTATGCTAGGATCTTAGAAATCATTAATTTAATTGGTAATGAAAAGTGGTTTTACATCATATGTATATGCATTTCCTTGAGATGTTGAATTTTATAAGTTTTGAAAGTATGTTAGTTAAGAATCTATGAATTTATAGTCTCCATGATAGTCATTAATATATGAAAAACTTGTTTTCCATTAAAAGCATGAATACGTGAATTGGAGTTGAACATCTCTTAACATATTATTGTGAGAATGGAGAAATTGATTTGATTACATATGTAGAAATTGATTATAATGCATGCTGACTCATATTATAACGAAAATAGTTAATGGTAGCATATAAATTGCTTAGGGATTGTTATATAATGATTTAATGAGTTGCGATTGTAGATGATTGGAAAGCATGTGTAATATCACTATTATTGAAACTCTCGCTTATTTTAAGTGTATTAATTTTATGATGTTTAGAAGTATAATAATATGCAAAATTTCATGATTTCTTGTTGATTAAGTTTTGGAATGATTTGTTGATGTTGCATATATCCCCAATCATGCTATTAAATATATGCTTTAAAGTTGTATGCATCTTTATAAGGCTAGTGAATGCCTATAGTGATGGATATCTTTTCCATTACTATGTTAATGAATGTAGCATGTGATGGTATATATTCTTATATCATGATCAAAAAATGCTCCATATATTTTAAAATAAAAGGCCTGTGCAAATGGGGCCTAAGGAACTATTTGCACAAGGCATTGTGAATGCCTCTCCCTCTCACTCTTGTTTTATCTACACAGAGTCCAATGACTCTCTCTTCCTTTTTTTTACTTTAGTTGGTCAAGTGTGACCTGCAACATGGCAAATGTCTCTCTCTCTCTTGTCTCATGTGCACAAGAACCAAAAGAAAGAGAGAGAGCTAGGTGGGCTGGTGAATAAACTCATTCGCAACCCCTCCTCTTCCTCTATTTAATGAGCATGAATGAGGGGGGGGGAAACTGTGAAAAACCAAAAAGGAATAAAGAGGAAGTAGGAAAGAAGAAAGGGAAGATGAACTCCCCATGGTGATCCAGAATAATGAAGAAGAAGAGAGAAATAGGAGAAATAGTACTTCTGTGTGAGAACGTTAGAGTCTATAGACTTCAAAGGATATGCCATTGTCAAGGAACAACAAGTTCCATCGTATTTTTCTTTTCTTATGGCACTGGAAACTAACAACCAAAACTCGAAAAGCTACCGTATTCTTGAACCGACAACAAATCTCTTTGTGAGACTAATTGTTGGGTTAAGAACGAACCTCTCCATGGTTGGCACTCTCACCTGTGAGAGTTCATGTGCGATCGTGGATGAGATACCTCTTGAAGATCGGTGCTCTCGTTCGTGAGAGATAACCTTGATCTTCTTGGGATGATTAATTGTTCATTTACAAGAATTTGTAATGGTGTCATGCTACCGAATATTTTGGAAAACGGATGAATCCTAAATTAACGAGTTTTAAAAAAAAACCCAACTTTAAATATGGGCTCAAGTAACCTATGAGGTTTGTTTGCCTTTGTTGGACCGTGTAAGTTTGTAGAGAGACAAGGGTTTTCCTTGTGCTAGATTGTATCATGGAGTTAGCTTGGCTAAAATCCCTTACACATGTTGGGAGGCCTTGACAACCTTTAAGAAACGTGATAACGACACCTTCTAGCTTCAGATGAACTAGTTTAGACACTAAGGTTGAAGACAACTTGTAATTTGCAACTAAACAAATAGTTCGTGAAATAACAAACTTTATAGCTTGTGAATGAACAAACTTTGTAGCTCGCGAATGAACTAACTTTGTTTCTTGCAAATGAACAAACTTTAAAGTTTACGAATGAACCAATTTGGATTCTTGTGAATGAGTTGGTTGCGAATGAACTCGCGATTGAACCAAGTTCGTAAATGGCTAGTCTCGCGAATGACTTAGTGAGAAGTCATTGTTGTTTTAATGATAATTAAGAATTAATTAAGCTTAATTGTTGTTTTAATCACTCCTCAAAACTAACACTACCCACCTTAATCCAAAGTATAACAATATATTCAGTGAATTGAATATTAAACTGCTGACCATCATTTTTCTCCAGCCAGGGCCTATCAGAAACATTATATAGGTGAGGACCTTATTCCAACCAGAGTAACAACTTGACGGAGAAAAAACCTAAAGCAATAACAAGAAATTTTGATAATTATGGCTCCATAATCGTGTAACTATAATCTTGCTTTTACAGTTCACCTCAATGCATTGCATGCTTCTTAAATGGTAAAAATGTAGGGCTATAAAATCACAATCATGTCATAATAATGATTTCTCTGACGTGGAACAAAGTGTCAAAAAAAAAAAAAAGATATATACAAACAAAAACACATAAATATGTAGGTTTGAACCTATCAATGAGAGTAATAAAAAAGCAATTTCAAGCTTCATTTCCTATAACTTAAAAGACAAGCTGAAAAATAAGAAGAAAAAATAAATTAAAACACTTTGATATTCACTTACTCAATTCTTTGGACATTGGTAGGCATGTTGGCATCAATGTCGTGTTCTTTAGAGGTCTTTCATCTTTCTCTGTATGCTCTACTTTCCTTAGTTATTGTTGTATTTTTTTTTATCTTCTCTGTGCTTTCCCTGTGGACTGCTAAATTTTCTTCTCCATTCTTGTATTTGCACACTCATTTGCACAAATTGGTTTTACTCAAAGAATGATCACCTACAAAGCATTAGAGTTCACAAAACAGAGATTCGGGATTTTTCTTAGGGGCTGGTCCACACCAAGCTTTTGTTACGAAATGTATATCCGAAGGATTGAAAGCGTACATATTTGGCGGAAGACCAAACAACAACAGTGATAATTATCCCTTAGAAAGGCATAATGAGCACAAAATAGATGATAATCAGCCTCCTTTGAAAGCAAAAAAGAGAGATACTAATAGCGTTTGGATAAACTTATAACTGACTTTTGACTTGAGAAATAAATTACTTATTTATATGTATAAGGTTCAGTCAATCAAAATTTCTTCATAAGTCAATGACTCAACTTATCTGGTAAGTTGTCAGATAGCATAAGTAACTTTTAAGTTTGCAAATCAAACGCAAAAACATAAAAACTTATAACTTTTATAGTGCTAGAAGTCATAAATTGCTGTAAATAAGTTTATCAAATGCGACCTTATGGTAGCGTATGGATAAACTTATTTTAATATATATATATATATATATATATATATATATATATATATATATATATGATGTGACAGTTGGCTTAAGTGGGCCTATAAAAAAAAAGAAAATATGCATTTCTTTTTGTAATGACTTGTGTTTCTATTTTAATGAAATACAGTTAATATTGATATTAAAATATATATATTAAATGGCATTAATACCAATTGACACCATGCTAAGTCGTGCCAATTTTTTCTTTGACAAAAAAGGCACAACTTTGTGTAATGTGTTCTCATCTCGTCGCATGATGATTTGATTTTTCTCGGGCTGTCCTGTGGTGCGATTGACCTGTGGAGTTTGGCCCAACTTTTGCAGGCAGCCTGACTCCCGAACCGAACTTGAGTTTGGGCTGACATTGGCCAGCCGCCAGCCTGTCCTGGTGCTGAACTATGTATAGTATACTTCGCAATATGGGTAGCCTTGGCCCAACCCAGTTCTGTGATGGAAAAGAGAAAACTAGGCCATGTTCACCTGAAACTGGCCGAAACCTGACCCAACCAGCCTACCCACGAGGTGAGGCTATGGGTCTGGTTGCTTAGCTACCATCTAAAAGCATGTAAGATTAACCTACCCTAAACCCAAAAGGAGGGCAGGTTCAATGGGTGGTTCCTTTGACACAGTTATCATCATTGTTGCTCCAATAAGTAAGAAGGAAAAAGTATCTATAGGGTGGTATTTCAAAGAGGGTCCTTTATCGGGAGCTGTATCCTCTGGTCCACATTTTTGGTGTTCCATTGGCCACAATGGAGATGGGGCCCATATATATTTTTTTAAGGAGACTTTTCAAAAAATATATAGACCTCGCCTCCTTCGTGTATTGGAGTACTAGTGGAGCACCAAAATTGTAGACCAGATGATACGAATCCCTTTTACTGGAGCCCAGCTTTTATGTACATAAAATCATTGCACAAAACGTGCACACAGACCAAGGGATGATACATCAGTGCTGAAAAGTGATTTACACTTTTCAAGGGGTGCTTATCACTTTTTGACGCTGATGTGTTCATCCCTTGGTCCATGTGCATGCATTGCACATGGATTTTTTGTGCACAAAATCCGGACCACTAAAATGAAAAAGGAAGTACCTAAAAAAGGAGTGTCTAATGTTAAGACCATACAAAAAGCAAAATAATTGTTCTGTCCAGGATTTGATGTCTAAGACACCAGGGGATGTCAAATCGAATAAAATGGGCAAGAATTTGACATTCCATCTAACTACCACCCATTTTATTCTATATGACGTCCCCTGGTGTCTAGGACACCATATCCTGGCCAGGACATTTGCTCCTTATGTTCAAAAGAATATTTGCTCCATATTTGAAAGAGGCACCAAAATAAAAATAAAATAAAAATCACGTGTTAGCTTGTGGTGTGGAGAAATGGGGTAGGAATGGAGCGGTAACATGCCGTTGTAATTCCAATCAGGATCAAATGTTGTGATAAAAATTGGTGTGACTATTCTATGATGCATACCATATAATGACATAAATTGTGTGTTTCATTTTTATTTTGGTACCTTAAGTACTTATATTTGGGAGTTCTAAATACACTCCCAAATTTTTCTTCACATCCTTTTCTTTTCAACCCCTTTTTATCTCTTCACACCTTTTTCCTATCCAAAATACTTTTTTTAATTTTCTCACCACACCCCTGCTCACTCCCTCTCCTTCTTCTTCGGCAGCGGCGGTGGCCTCCCTTCTCTGGCACCCTCTATTCTCCATACCCCACTCTCTCTTTCTCTCTCTCTCTCTATCTTTTTTGAACCTGTTCAGCCACAAAGGACTTTGTACTTGGATAAAGACCTTTTGTTTAGCTAGGCTTCTGTTTGGCCTTGGGTGGCTGAATATGTCAGAAAAAAGGGAGAGAGAGAAAGAATGGGTTACCATAGTCAGGGTGTTTTTGCCGCCGCCACCATTGAAACAGGTAGGAGAGGGGAAGAACATATGGAAGAAGGGGGTAAAGAGGGGATTGTGTGTGGAGAGAAAATGTTAGAAGGATAATTTTAAACGCATTAGTTGAAATTTTGAAAAATTTTAAAAGTAAAATGTGAAGATAAATTTTAGGGGTATATTTAGAAACCATCCTTATATCTTGATTTGATTACTTTTTTTATTTTATTTTATACGCTTTTGACCATGTACACCCTATCAGGTTTGGTTACACAACATCCACATGTTGACACTAAAAACTTTGATAAACTTACAAGGACCTTCTATTGCCACCACATTTATTTACAAGGGCGTCTCACTTAAATGTCAATTTTTTGGTTTCCCAAAATACTATAAAAAGACCATTGATCGTATTACTTAAAAGCTGCAACAATACTTGCTGCAGCAGCTGATCATTTAGCTATGTGAAAAAGTATTATAAAAATTACCTGAGGGATTCTTAAAAATAAGTGAGGTGTCTTTAGAAAAAGGGGAAAATAAGAGACTTAGATATTTGATCGATACGAGAAAAAGCTCCCTTATTATAACATCCTTTTCTAGTCTCGAGACACCTTTTATCACGCATCGTATCAAATGCTGGATTTAAATGTATATCAGCTCACCGGAGAAGGTTCGAACTTGGAGCCCATCATTTAATGCAATCTTTCTATGTAAGCGCGTCCTGCATACGCGGTAGTGTATGCAATTCTCTTCCAGCCCGTACAGTTCGAAACCCTCTACAATTCGAACCGTTAAATTACAGCCACTTAAGTGGCGGTGATGTGATTTACTCGTCCGTTTGAACAGGAGTGATTTTGAACTGTAGACGATTTTCTCTCTACGCGAGACGTTTCGATAGCTCCGAAAGGGAAACAGGGAGGGTTCCTCGCAGCTTCGCTTGTAGCTATAAATGGAAATTGCACTGATTGCCTTAAATATGACTTTCCTCTGTGATTTTCTTATTCTTGTTTTCCTCAGCTTCTCCTCTCTTGATTATGTTTTGGGCCTCCTTCCCTGCTTAGATTCCAAGATTATTCTGAAGTTCAAGTTCTGCTTAGGTTTGGGTTTTCCTAACCTTTTTTTTTTTTGTTGAGATTTTTCGTGTATATAAATCAAAGTAGACACTAGAAAGGTAATACTGTGAGAATAATTTTGATTTCATTTGTTCTATAAATGCATTGTCACGAAATTGCTTGAATTCTGGTATTTAGAACGTTTTTCTTGTTTATCGGTGTTGATTTAACCTTCTGTTCTCGAAATTTGACAAGATTTAACCTAATTTTACTTAGATGGACTGGTATCTGGGATTTCGTTTTTATTTTTTCTGTTTATGTATTGAACTGAAATATTGGATAATGTTATCCTCAAATAAGTTTTGTCGACTTCCTTAATTATAACTTTGAATTGCACATAATTGGAAATTTGGATTTAAGAAGAATGCTATGTTGACTGCAAAAACTTGAACATTTTTTTTTGGTTTTTGTTTTGTCGATGGGGTCTCTCTTTAATTTTATCAAAACACTTCCAAGTGTGGTTGGTAGCATGAGCTTTGAATTATCTTTTTTTTTTCAAATCAGAAATTATATACAAGTTATTTATTATTACTTTTTTTATTATAGTTAAAAATAAAATGGCTACTGAATATTGAAAATTCATTGCTTTCTCTACCTCTCTCTCGTCTGAATTCATAAGTCTCAATGTCCTTTCTCAGATATCATGATATATATATTTTTTATAAGTATGGGAATTTTGGATGAGTACTTTGTTTTTCCATTCCTCATGGTTTGTGATGCAGGAGCTGTCAAGGGGAATAAAATTCAAAAAGCAGAAAACCTACTTATTGGGGATTTGAAAAAGACAAAGGAATAGCCAAATGGAATACAGAGAGATTCAACCATAGGCTTTATTATACTCAGTAGTGGGTATCTAATAGAATATAATTTCTTAAATTGGGGCTTTGAACTTGAATTATTAATCCACAATCCAATTTGAATTTTTGATGCAAATCTTGCTAGACCACGTAAATCATTGTTCCTTGTGTGTGATTGCAACTTTTTTTTTTCTTTTTCGCCCTTCCTTTACAACTAGTACCAGAGCTTCTAGATTTGAGTGTGAGTAATGGTAGAAGAAGGAAAGGTGAAAGGTTCAATGGTTCGAACTTTGGATTTTGGAAGATGCAAAATCCAATGGTAGAAGAAGGAAAGGTGAAAGGTTCAATGGTTCGAACTTTGGATTTTGGAAGATGCAAATAGAAAATACTCTCAATTAGAAGGATCTCTATCTTCCTTTAGGAGAAAAATCGAAGAAACCTTAGAAGATGCTAGACAATGAGTGGTAGATTCTTGATAGGAAAGCCTTTGGTTCAAGCAGATTATATTTTGCTTCATCTATGGCATTATAACAGTAAGTTTGATGGCCACTATGTCGAAGATGTTTGAGAAACCCTTTGCATCAAAAAAATATATATATGAAAGTACTATTAAACACGAAGATAGCTGACAATGGTAACATAGTTGAACATCTAAATGAGTTCAATACAGTCATGAGTCGGTTGGAATCCATTGGGAATAGTTTTGAAGACAAAATCTGAGCTCTATTGATTTTGTTTGGATTGCTAGATAGTTAGAACAGTCTGGTGATGGTTGTGAGCAACTCCTTTAATTTTGGAATATTAAAGTATGATAATGTTGTGGGTGTTCTCTTGAGTGAAGAAGCGTGTAAAAAAATTTCAGGAGATACAAGGACATCAGAAAATGCTTTGAGTGCAGAAAAAGAAGAACGTTGAGGAGAGGAAATAGAAATGATGGGAGTTATAAATCGAGGAAGAACAAATCGAGATCTCCTTGGGCAAAATGTGATGATTATTAGAACTGTGGTAAATAGGGACATCTCTGAAGCGATTGTAAAGCTATAAAATAACTTGCTGAGAATAACAACCAAGGAAGTAAAGATTAGGTGAACATCTCTTATAATAATGATTTTGATGCTTTGATTTTATCTCATGCTACAAATAATAACTCATGAGTTGTGGATTCTGGAGCATCGTTTCGTACCACTTGACATAAGGACATTTTACATAACTATGTATAAGGCAATTTTGGAAAGGTCTACCTCGGGGATGACGAGCCTTGTAATATTGTTGGGTAGGGAGATGTGCATATTAACTTATTGAATGAGACACCACTACAATTGAAAAATATGAGACATGTTCCTCATTTAAAAAGAAATCTGATTTACGTTGGGCAGCTTGCAGACTTGGCTATGATTACTACATTCTTAGGTGATTTGTCGAAGATGAAAAAGAGGTTATGGTGATAGCTTGTTGCAAGAATGAATGTACACTTTATGTTAAATCTAGAACTAATAACTCAATTGTAGTTGCGTTTATAGGTTTATAGGTGTAGATGCAAACACATGGCATCGTAGGCTTTGGCATATAAGGATGAAGGTAATGCATTAAATGAGAAAATTACCTGACTGAAACAAATTGATTTAGACTTTTGTTAAGGTTATGACAAACAAAAAAAAAAGATCAGTTTCTCAAAAGTTAAAAGATCCTCAAATCTCAAAAATTGGAGTTTTTTTTTTTTTTTGATCAGTTAAAAAAAAAAAAAATTGGAGTTAGTTCATACTAATGTGTGGGGACCAGTCCAAATACTTTCTCTTGGTGGTTTTCATCATTTTGTCACTTTCATTGATAATAATATGAAAAAGCTTCGGGTTTACTTTTTGAAATATAAATCTGATATATTTGATGTGTTTAGAAAATGGATAGCTTTGGTTGAGACTGAAAAATGTTTGAAATTGAATTGTGGAGAGTATTTGATGCAGGACAACCAAGGGGTGTTGTTGACTTATAGGTTGTGGGCCCATTGAACTCACGATGGAGTTCAAACAATGACCAAAAGGATGCCAAAGGAACATAAGTCTAGTCTGAGATGATGTGGAATACAAAAGAGAACAGTAGCAAATAATAGAAAACCAACCCATAAAATAAAATTACTAATTTTCAGAGCAGTTATAGAAAAATTACGAAAATACCCCTCTGACATGTCAGAATGTAATGAAATTTTCTAGATCAAAAGTACCTACAGCAAGGTGTCTAGGGTAAAAAATGCACTATATTTGGTTAAGATTTGATGGTTCAAATTTAAGAACTTCAGAAAATGCAAAGTACTTTAAGGGAGGTTTGACAGAAACAATAGAGAATCTTTTAGGACAGAGGGAGGAGGAAGAAGGGGATTCAAGAGGATTTTGAGGAATTTAGTAAGGGATTAAGAGAGAAGTAAAATCCCTCAAGAAAATCACAAAGAATGATCCAACTAGAAGGACGATTTCAGATATTCTAGTGCCCAGAAAATTCAATTTTAAACTAAACTCTTAGCCTATAACAGAACCAGAGTTGAACAAAGTAATAACAATGGAAGTTTATGATTCAAATAAGGAATAATATGAATAAAATACCTGTGTGAAAATTCACAGACAATGCCTTCAAACCGTGCTAACGATTTGCCTTGTGTAATAGTTCTAATAATTCAATTGTACTCTGCAGAAATTTTCTAGTATCCAGTCTTTGGCTTCTTTTATCGTATAACAGCAAGGAAAATATTGGAAGGAAGAAGGGTGATTAGAGAGGGAAGGAAAGGAATATGGTGGAAGAAGATAGAGGAAATAAGGAGGTGAAAAAAAGGGAAGAGATGGACTGTTGTGGGTTTAGGGAGGAGATGGTGATGTCGTGGGGATAGGGAGAGAGGAGGAGAGAGAAAGAAGAGGGAATAGGGAAAGAGGGGTTGACGCCCAGCTCTATGGACCCCATATGTTGACAAAAGAACCCAAATTGCCTAATCTACCCTTGGCCATTGGCCTTTTTACGTTGATATCCCCCTTCCCCCCCCCCCCCCCCAAAAAAAAAAAAAAAAAAACACAATGAAAATGGCTCAAAAGGCCTTATTTCATGAAAAAAAAAAATGTTCTCCCCATGTGTGACATTTGTAAGGCTTCTTGGATTGGGGCTTGGGCCTCCGAGGATATGATCCATCCAAGCTATGGATGTTGCATCATGGGAATTCTGGGCAGATACAGGGGCTGTTAAAATAGTAGCTAGGAGTATCCAAACAAGTTGAAAATTTATAGGATAACAGTACTTCAAAATATAGAACAGGGCCTCCAAATTTTAGTTTCAACAGATGAGTCTAAGGGACTCAAATAGCTAGTACACAGGTGCTGGTTTTAGAAAATCCAGCACAACAGAATGTGAAAAGAAACCTGAAATAGTAGAGAGGCTTCAAACTTAACAAGCAGTTATTGACTTACTAAAATAGGCAAGCGAAGGCTTTCTTCAAACAGTTGGTGGGCATGCATGGCTGAAGGATTTATATAAAAATAAATTCTGGTCTACCTAAAATTAGCCACAGGTTAGGGGATTTTAAGTGAAAAGGAGTTGCAAGAACCGTAGTAAAGATTGGGGCTGTCGAGCTTAAAAATTTTTAGCAAAAAACATTGATGTATGCTGCCTTTATGAAACTAGAAAATTCTGGTATTTAAAAAAAAAAAGACTCATGATTACTATTTAGAAGCCTAGAAAACTTGTGAATTAAGGTAAAGGGGTAAAGGAATTCAGGTTCTGAAAATTCAGAAAAGGGCAAACTGCAGAGGTTCTTTATAAACTAGGACTTGGTTCTTGAAAATTTCAAGTTGGGAATGAAGGAAATCAGATCTCAGCCTTGTTAAACACCAAACTAATGCAGATAACAAGCAGGACTTATGTATGTGCCGCCCCACAAGAGAGTTAGATTCAGGCAAGAATGTTATGTAGGTTTAGTAAGGGTATTATAGGGGGTAACATTTATTTTGTGTGTCCATGTAATAAGGTCAATAGTGCCAAAATTTTGGTGTTGTTTTGTTTTGATGTTTAGCCAAAACTTTTTCAAATGTCAAAATTTGTCATTTTGATTTGATTTTTGTCATTAGATAGGTTATTTAGTTACCTTTCAAGTGAGACCAAGATTGCACAAATTTGAGGTGATTTGAGAAAGTTATGACTAAATTACTATGGAGGTATCAGTGAAAAAGGGAAGAATAGTATTTTTTGGGTCAATAAGTCAAAGTGTGGAGCCCACTAATGTGCTGGTTGACAGCCCATAGTTTCCACACCTATTAGTAGTTTTAATTTTTAGAAAAGTAAGTTTTTAGAAAGTTTTACGTTTTAGAAAACTTGGCTAACAAGTTAAGGATTTTTAAGAAGTTTCTAATTATTTATGTAACTCTATTTAAAGGCATCTTCTCCCCCATAATTTGACAGTGAAGAATTATAAAAGTTTTGTTGAATTGGGTGTTCTCAAGGTAGGCCGTGAGCCTAGCTTATTTCTCGTTCTCCAAAGTTGATGTCACTCATGGTTCCCCTCTCGCTTTTTCTTTCAAAGGTGTAGCAATCTCCTTCTTTCCTTCAAGGTATATCTCTATTAATTTTTTTTTTTCTTAGTCTCTTCTTAACTCTCTTTCTTTCTATACTACTCTTTTATTATTCTTTCTATCATTTTTCTTCTTCTTGTCTCATATTTCATGTAAAGTGCTGAAAACCTCTATTAAAGCACATTCAAGTTTTTAAAATTTTATGATTTAACTCATCAATTATTGTTGGAATTTAATGAAATTTTAACTGTATAACTTGTGAACATGTCAAAAACTGCTGTAAAAATTTCGGAATTTTTTGAGACATTAGAGGGATATTTTGGTAATTTTTTGATTTTCATTCTAAAATTACAGAAATACTCTTTTTGAGTTTTTCTTTCTTTCTTTTTATTCTCCTTTTTTGTTATTTCTCATCCTAACATTTTTTCTTAAATTTTGTTCTATAATTTTTTTGGCCATTTGTGAATTTAAATTCAAATCTTCATTTATTTTGCTTCCGCACCTTTATTTTAAATTAGTTGAGGCATTGAGAATTATTTTACATCAATTTTTGGTATCTTCCCCATTGTACTACATCACAAACAACCATAAGAACATATAAAAAGAAGAAAGAAGATTTCACTTGGTTTCGATGGCCTCTCACCAAAGAATCCAAGGAGGGTTGGTCTCTCACCAACAAGAATCTTCCAAACCCTAAGAATCTCACCTAGGTCTCCAATCTTTGGATAGAGAATGATAAGTGCAACTTTCGTGCCTTTCAAAGTTTTTAATTAATTCTTCATTGCATTAATCATTGGAGGCAATGCTCTTTTATAGATTACAAGATCCTTTATAGAAACTAAATAAAGTAAAAACTTCTTAAAACAAAACCCCTTCCCCAAGTATTTTCTAATTCTAACCATTTATAAATAAAATAGAATCCTAATAGCAGTAAAATACTCCCAAAGAAGTTGTCTACTAGTCCTCCATGGGTCCCACAATTTCACTCAAAGACTCCCTAACTCTATTTTCGTAACTTGCTGATACCCCCTTAGTATTTTGGTCATAACTTATTAAAGTCACATTGGATTTGTGAAATTTTAGTCATGTTAAAAAGGTAACTGAATAAACTTTCTAATGACATCAATATCAAGCCAAAAAGACAAGTTTTGACCTTAGAAAAATTGGGCTAAAAGTAAGTTATGGGATTACAACTCACAATGATAAAAAAACTAAATCCAAAATTGTCTTTGGCTGTTAAGTTTTATTACAATTATATTTCCTAAACAATTAAATCCTAATTTACCCTCCAATATTTGTCCCTTAAAATTAATCTCAATGATCCTCTAAAGGGACCATATGGGATCCAAAGAATGCTAGCCAAGCTCTCAACTTCAATCGATTCAACACTTGCATCAACATTGTATTGATGAGTTTGAAAACTGATGCACACTTAATGGGATCAGAAAACATAAAATGATCTACAATTGTATCTCTTCTTTTTTCTCGTGTGCCTCTAGGGGGCACTTGGTTCTCTATGTACTTTCCCCCCTCATTTTCCTCATATATAAATATATCCCACTATGTTATTGTTGCAGAATGACTAACCACTTTCTCTAAAAGCTTGAACTGGTAGAGGGAAGCGAATCAATCCCTAAGACTAGGCTAGGCCCTCGGTCGAACCCTCATTTGTGGGCCCCAACTCTCATGGGTCCCGCCTCTCACAGGTCGCCCGCCTTTCACGAGTCGCCCCACCTCGAGTGTGCCCCCGTCTCTTACAGGCTGCCCCACTTGAGCCTGATGTGAAAATGTCACTGCATTACTTTAATATCAAATTCCTTCGCAAATTGACTTTTTAAATTTGATGTTCACTTATGTAATTTCTAGTCATTATATCATCGACATAAACAATGCGTGCATTAACCTTACTTCTATGATGTTTGACAAACAGAGTGTGATCAGCTTCACACTGTTTGTATCCATATTTCACAATGGCACCACTAAATCTCTTAAACCAAGCTTGCGGGGACTGTTTTAAGCCATATATTCCCTTTCAAAGCTTATTATATACTTCCCCTTTTACTAATGGGGATTGGGATCTTAGCGGTGGTCTCGTTTATTCTTCTTTCTTCATATCATCATGTGGAAAGACATTCTTACATCAAACTGTAAAAGAGGCAACTCTTGATTGGCTGTCAGTGGTAACAAAACTCGAATGGAGTTCATCTTGGCAACTAGGGAAAAGTTTCTTGGTAATTTAAAACTTAAGTTTGGGTATACCCTTTTGCCATCAATCAAGCTTTATATCTTTCAATCATCCCATCTTGCTTTGGTTTCACTATAAATATCCATTTGCTCCCTACATGTTTCTTTCCATTGGGGAGATTGCAGGATCCCATGTTTAATTGTTTTCTTTCTCAAGTGCTAGCATCTCTTCCTCCATTACCTTTCTGCTACTGGGGTTGAGATAAAAGCATCTGAAACACTATGAGGTATAAAACAAAAGACAAGGAAGCAGTGAAAGCATGATATGAAGATAATTAGTCTAATGAAACAAAGTTTGACAGTGGTTTCTCAGGTGCTAGCATCTCTTCCTCCATTACCTTTCTGCTACTGGGGTTGAGATAAAGCATCTGAAACACTATGAGGTATAAAACAAAAGACAAGGAAACTGTGGAAGCATGATATGAAGATAATTAGTCTACTGAAACAAAGTTAGACAGTGGATACTATGTACAAGAATGAGTGTCTTATTTGAGAGCTCTGAGAAGATCATAAGTATCAGGGGACTATGTGGGGAGACAAGTAATGTTACCTTCAAAAGATGGAGCTGACAAGGAGTTTTGGTGAGGTCCATGAGAATCTACTGGAATGGATTATTGCTTGTATAGAAGAAAGAAGAAAGAGAAGTCGTATGGTAGATGGAAACGTATGGAGAGTAATTTTTCTCCATACGGTCAGTACTTAATATATACTAATTAGAATTAGGGTTGATGGTGTATTACCTCCTACCATACGCTTGCCAGTACATGAAATTCTCTTACAACCCGTATATGCCACAATGACTCAAATACCCTTATACACTTCTACATAACCTGCATAGAGAAACCGTTTTACATTTGTCAAGGCTTTTCCACTTTTGACTGAAAGAATATTGGCCAAGTTATAGAGCATTGTAGCAAGTTCTCTAACAGGAAATACATTCTGCCATTTTTTATTTATTTTTGTTTCTTTCAAGATCCAAAAAAAAAAAGAAGAAAGAATTAAAAAGGGGGTATAAAAGAAAAATGAACTTATTTTCAAAGACCAAGCTTTGAATCTGAAACATCCGGTTGAAGCTGATGAAGGAATGGAGTTTTGGTTCCTTTAATAACTCAATAGTTATTTGTCCGAAGGAAGTTTGACACTAGTGTTGTTTGTCTTTCATAATGAAAATCTTCTTGAGCTATCAGGCTTAAGTAAACTAAAGGGGTTCATTAAAGCTTCAAAAAGTAAGAGCAGTGACAAGTCAATAGTTGAAAAACATTGTAAGACTAAATATTGAAATTTTGTATGCTCAGTGGCGCAACATATTGTTTACCTTTCGATTTAACTTTGAAGGAGGAGATTTGTAGAATATTGGTGTATCTTGGATGTATTTTTGCAGGAAAAAAATGATACTCCCTCCACGGCTATGTGGCTGATAATTATTTGTAATGCATCTTGGAATATTGCTCTATTATTTTGTTATTAACTGAACTTCATGGTCTTTATTCTACTTGTAGAATCATATAATGGGACAAGCACTTGGCTGTGTTCAAGTGGACCAATCAAATGTAGCTATCAAGGAGACTTTCGGAAAGTTTGATGAAGTTCTCGAGCCTGGCTGTCACTGCTTGCCTTGGTGTTTTGGAAGTCAGATAGCTGGCAAACTTTCATTGCGTTTGCAGCAACTTGATGTTCGTTGTGAAACAAAAACTAAGGTATGTGGCTTCTTTATTTCCTTTTTTCTTAAATGACCATATTTAAACATAATGTAGTTTGTATTCTACTGGTTAGAAGTTGACAAATTTTTGAAATTAATTAGGTTGGAATATTGTGTAGTGGTCATGTAAAATTGTAATATATGCTTTTTTTTAAATGTAATTTCTGTTTAAAGTATTTTTTGTAGTTGAGTAGAGAAATATTTTAGAATATGAGAAAAACATCCATTTTGATTTCTTCTTATGTGTCATGCTTGTTTTTATAACATTACATGTCATATTTATGTCACATAGCATCCAAAAGGACTAGGAATAACCAATTGATACCTGCCTTAACTTCGCTTAAAATAAAACCAATTTTGAGACCATCACAGTGATAAAACTCTATACACATATTCATGAAACTCTATGCATTTGACTTCGAAAAATTAATGTTTTTTATGCATGATTGTTGCCAAGTTGAATCATGAATTGTTGTTTATGTGACTTGGAAGCACAATTTTGTACTTAGAAAGCACTTATCATATCTTTTACTGATAACACCAACAGACATGTATTTATCAGTTCTGGCATAGAATGATTTCTTTTCCTCTTTAAGTTATAATGATGCGTATTTTTTTTTTAACTCGTCAATTTGTAAGAGTCTGATCAACATTGTCTTTTCAGGATAATGTCTTTGTCACTGTGGTTGCATCCATTCAATACCGTGCATTGGCAGACAAAGCAGCTGATGCTTTCTATAAGCTCAGTAACACCAAGGCACAGATCCAAGCCTATGTTTTTGATGGTATGAATGCAAAAGTCTTTAAGTTTTGCTGAACTTTTTGAACTTCAGTATTGTTTGTGGTTCCACGTCTCTACGTTGATACTTGAGTATCCATTCTTATCAAATATATGTGTCCAACATTATTAGACCAAACTGGCAGAGTAGATGTCTAAGGTTTAGATAACAGGGAAAAAGAAGTTCATCTTTGAGTATTTTGAAATAGTTTCTGTTGGTTTTATCCATTCTTTGGTTATATTAAGGTTATTAGTTAGCTCTGTTCTTCTATAAAGACACTTATCTAGAGGTTTGGAAGATTACTTACCCAGTTACCTGATATCATTGCATAGTCTGTGACCTTGATCTTGGGGGATGTGAAGATCTAATTATCCCAAACAGTCACAAGAGCCAAACACATCTCAAACTCGGAAGCCACATCTGAGTTCATTATGTGCATGCCGCATCCAAATATTTTTTTATGAAACTTCATCTCTTCCTTCGGATTTTCTTCTTCTGTCTAATATTTGCTTGTAAACTTCTCATTTATTGTAAGTTTATTGCATGCTTGTCAAATGTCAAGTAATCTAAGTTTAGCCATTAATTCTGTGTAACTATCATATTTCTTTCCTATTGTGTCCAAATTCCATACTCTCCATCACATTCAAAGGGTTCTTAGGTGTCATAGTTAGTGTTGTCAATGAGCCGAGCTAGCTCGGGCAGCTTGGAGCTTGGCTTGTCATGAGCCGAGCTTTAGCCTTGTTTAAAGCTCAGAGAGCCTCGCCTGAGCTTTCATTTGAGCTCACTTTCAAACTGAGCCTGAGCCAAGCTGCACTAAGCTCAGCTCTCTAAAAGCTTGGCTTAGTAAGGCTTTCATACAGCTAAGTAAAATACATGGAATAACATAAAGGCTAAGGGGGTATTTTGCGATTTTAGAGGTCTATTCTCTCTTCTTTTTTTTTTCTTCTTTTATTTTTTATTTTTTTTATGAATGTCTATTCTTTCTTTTTTGAATGTGGTCCTGCTTTTTGACAGTTTTGATTTGAATGACTAAAGACAAAGACAAATGACCAATAGGTATTGCACTTGTTGGTAAAAAAGCTATATCCCTTCTCTCTCTCTCTCTCTTTGACCTTTTGATACCATGTGTGACGTGTTATACAACATTTATTTCCTTCTTTTTTTTGTTCATTGAAGACAGACATACAACAACAACTAACATCGTTCTCCCAACTATTTGGGGTTGGCTACACGAATCCTGTTCACCATTTTGCTCTATTTAGAGCCATATTTGCCATTAAATTACAAGCTGCCATGTCTCTCCTTACTACTTCAACTCAGGTCAATTTTGGTCTTCCTCCCGTCCTTTTAGCACCTTCAACTTGCATCGTCTCGCTCCTCACTGGCGCAGTCATTGGTCTTTCTTGCACATGATCAAACTATCTTAGGCAACTTTCCCTCATTTTGTTATCTATCAGTGCTACACCTAAGCTCCCATGAATGGATTCATTCCTAATTCTATAATTTCTAGTCTTGCCACTCATCCATCTCAACATCCTCATTTCAACCACACTCATTTTATGTACATGTTGTTTGTTAGCTGCCCAACATTCTGCTCCATAAAGCATGGTTGGTCTTATAGCTATCGTAAAGAATTTTCCCTTCAATTTTAGTGGTATTCGTTTATCACACAACACTCCAGAAGCACCTCTCCACTTCAACCATCCCGC
>JAOXJP010221932.1:0-11688 GCA_025762735.1 Platanus orientalis | reverse complement strand
CTTGCACTTGAGACTTAGAATTCTTCCATGATGCTTGAGTCTCTTTGGCATGGTCATCTCGGCTTCGAGTCCTTCATTATGGTGTTTCCCCAGACTCTCTTTTTAGACTTACATGAACATACACAATTACAACATAAAATCCCACTACATGACCACTACATGTACTTACATTGTTTTGTGCATGGACATTGATAATACATAAGACCTAAGGGAATTCCTAATTCTTCCCCATGATGCAAGTACTTCTCAAGCCCTATTAGGTATTGCAAGCTCACTATCTGATTAATCTAGTTCTGGCCTCAAGAAGCTTGCCCCCATGATTGGCCAATTCCTAATAAGTCTTTCCATGTTGATTGTCCATAGGGATCATGACTTGCTGACTATCAAGACAATCCATCGCCTGATCTTGCCCCCATGATTGACCGATTTCTGATGAGTCTCTCCATGTTGATTGTTCATAAAGATCGTGATTTGTTGACTACCAGGACAATCCATCGCCTGATCTCCCCCCCTAATCCCTTTGATGGATTGGATGTGGGACTAGAGAATCCTTGTTCATCAAATTGTCTACTAGTCATGTGCTTTAGTTCCTTCTCGGATTGCAATTCTTCAAGCATCTGTCAAAAGGCTGTAATAAACATCCTAGCCAGCTTGTTTGGTAAGGCCTGAAATTCTCTATTGACCTCGTTTGCTAGGGCATCGAGTCCGACATCAAACTTTTAGGATGTTTCGCACCAAGTCTCTTCACGAATGGAAGCTTTATTACTCTTAGGGGTGTAAAAATTTCCTCCCTTCAAGACAGGCTCCCACTATGGTTGACAATCAATGTGTTGGTGGTTTTTTCACTTAACCCGGGTTCGGTTGAATTGTGCAATCAGAGTGGGTTTGGTCTAAGCCTTACTCAAGAGGACTTTCACAAGCCTCGAGGGGGAGAAATGATGAAAAAATTTAACTTCTATTGATATGAATATTAACAGCACAATACAAATATCTTACCCAATTTGAAGAAGCCACAACTTTAAAGTGTCATTTCCAGCAATGAGTAAGTCAATGATAGGAGCAATGAATGAATCAAATTCAATCCTTAAGACCAAGTTACAGACTAATTGATGCTACTCCTACTCCTAAGATAAATCAAATTTGATGATGATGTTGATGATCCTTCTTTATTCTATCTCACTTATTTATACTGGATTAATTGGTTACAACATTTGTTCCACATTGTGGGGTGATTATTCCTATTTTTCCTTTCTTATCTATCCAACCAATATCTCCACTCTTCACTGCGGTGCCAATCATAGGGGTGCATCATGCCCCTTTAGGCAATGAACCACATTTGTCCATGGGGTTCATTGTGCGCTTATAGGAAGTAATCTTCATCTGTCATGTGCTAATGATCAAGACACATGGCATTGCCTAATAGCACCCGTTTCCTTTGCTTTCCCGTTGGAACTGTGCCTCATGTCTTTACTCTAATGGATGGATTCGAGATTAGTTAAATCCATGTACCTTAAATCCGATAAAAGAATTAAAAATGGTATCAATAGAGGGACCAAATTATTTTCAAAACAGATCAACCTGTGGTGTGGGGATACAAGAGAATTTATAAATTTGAGAGCAGAACATTCACTCCCAAGAGGGAGTGAACAAATCTTTTGTGACTAAAATTAGTGTGACTATTGTGTGATGCATACCACAAGCTAACACATGGAATGTGTGAGGTTTTAAAGTGTAAAAAAAGTGTTTAATTTATATAAAAAAAAAGGTATTCAAAACCAAATTAAAAAAAAAACACAGCAGGTGTTAGTTTGGTATGGTTCACACATTGGTCCAATTTAAATAGTTTTTGAGAATGATTGTCTATATTGACACAGGCTTATGTAGGCGTGCCATTGATTGACACATTGTGTTTTTGAATTTGGTGTCTATTTTCTTACACTTGAACACTTTTTTGAACCTCATACTCATCATGTGTCAGCTTATAATTCACCATAAAAACTACAAGCACTTTGTCATCACAGAACGTTTTCTTCCTTTTGGAGATTATGGGTCTAAATTATTTGGAAACGTATTAAAAAAAGTGTATTTTTTGAAAGAGAAATGATGTTCTGTCTAGGATTGTACCCCCCTTCCCCTTAGAGAGAGGGGGGGTCTGACCCCATACATTTTTTTGTGTGGGGCCCACACCTCTTGTGAGGGGGTGTAGGTACAATCCTGGACAGAACATCATTTCAGTTTTTGAAAAGTAGGTATAAAAAAAAATATATCAAATTCATTCAGAGACACATCATGTGTCTATGCATGTCACATAGTCACACTATTTTTGGTCATAGAACATTTGCCACTTTTTTAAAAAGGAAGCAAATGTCATGTCCAGGATTTGGTATCCTAGACACCAAGGAACAACGTCATATGAAATAAAATGGGTGGGAATTTAAAGTTTCATCTAACTCCCCCCATTATATTTCATATGACGTCCCCTGGACACCATCTTGGAGCAAAACATTTATTTTCTTTCTAAAAAACATGTCGTCAACTTTGTTTAGAAGACCCTAGGTATAAGCTACTATAAATCCCTTTTCTAATTTTGTTAGTTTATTTTATTTTTCTCAAAAACCACAAATATGTTTGGGAACCCTATTTGTACATTCAAATGAAAACTACAATAAAATAAAACAAAAGAGAAGAACAAAAGAAGATAAAAATGGATGATTGGCATTCTCAGATAACCAACCATCTACACAAGTATAAACTAGAATAAAGGTAGAGGGTCCCTTCATATATAACATGTCCAATATGAAACTTTGTTGTCATATATTATTTTCTTAAGGATTTTTCATAACTATTTGGTTTTTTTTTTCAATAATAATTTTCTATAATGTTTAACAAACCAGGGTCAAACAATGTGAACCAAGGGATGAACCCAACTTGACTAGAGCCAATTACCTCATCAATTCATGGCCTGATCCAATTCTCAAAACTATGGTTTGACATCGGATGTCAACCAAGGAAATTTTCCGGTCTGATCCAGATCAAGGGGTGAGTTGACCCAAACACCCCAATGATGTCATAAGTATATTTAAAAAGAATTTAAACCAATTTGGCCTTGTCTAAATCAATTGAACTAGTCAAACAATTATGTTTAACTAGTATTGACACAAAATCAACCGGTCACCTAGTTTTGACCGAATCTCGTGCAAGTCTAATCCTTAAGTTAGACTAACCTGCATGGGTGGCTACCTCCCCCATTTTCTTGAGCAAACCTTTGAGGCCAATCTAGTTTTTATACCTATGGTTGTAGCCGATTAATTAATTGACCAGCTGTACGGTCTCCCGTTTTGAGTTCATTGAGGTTGATGGACCTTTGACCTATCATATAAACAATAACCCAAAAGATACCCAAAAAGAAAAAAGTAATAGTAATAAAAAAGACATAATGAATTGTTAGAGTAATTTTAATTCCTGAACAATAAAATATTTGAATTTACTTTAATTGATTCTTTCTTAAATATCAACACTTCAAGGTTGCTCATAGTGTTCATAAAAAATGGATATAAATATGAGCAATTAATTAACTAATTGACTAATTGAAATCACTCCACCTTTTTTTTTAATTAAATAATTTAGGATAAAAGTAGGTTTATTTATTTTTTATTTATTTATTTTTGGCTTTCTATTTCTTAAGTAGCAAGGTTAGAATACCTCATTGACTATCCCTTTACAAGAGGATCAATGAGTAATCCATTTCCACCTTTTCGGAAACCATGTAGTAAGTTAGCTAGACATTGTCTTTCTTGAAAAAGATAAATGCATCATTAAGACACTAAAATAATATAAGTCAATAACCATAATTTATCACATTAAAAGGTAACCTGTTTAGGTCATGAGGAATATCAAGAAAAAACATTGTCATACAAGTTTTGGTCAATGATTGCAATGCTAGGCATATATGCATGGGTAAACAAAATTATTATTAATCATTTGATAAATTGGTTGCAGTGTCTGTACGAATCCATGTGTGTTGATAAATATGGGTTGCAAAAAGGTGGTTGAACTAACAAGATGATGACCATATAAAAGGTTGATCTCTTGTGGTCAAATCTCCAAGCAATATTCTACAAGTGATTGCATTTATGTTTGTTTCTCCTGTTTATAGTGCAGGTGCCACACTATGATGTGACAGTCTATGGGATTGAGTGGCCATTCCAAAGATGATAACAAGTAAAAGATAAATCACGAAGTCTACAAATTGTGTGTGTCTGTTTGTTTTCTTGTTGGAAAGGTCATCTAATCACAACCTTTCAATCTGGGTGATTATACTATAAAAGTCAATTTTGTGAGGTGATTGATAAAATAACAAGATAGGGAAAATGGAATGAGGATGTTAACCTTTAACTTATTAGGTTATCTCATCCAAATGTTGAGAAGCTTGTAGAATTCAACACAACAAAAAAAGTTCAAGTTGTAAACAAAAGAGATACAAAAACCTAAGGATAAAAAGTAATATAGACTTGCATGTATATGATTCTAGGCTTCTACCTATGGCACTCTGCAAGATGTAGCTCCAATCGTTCACCATTAATTAAACCTCAACTCGGTTGTATACATTTATCCTAGTTGTTGTAGATTCCTTAATAAAATAGAAGATTATGATACTGTTATCACCAAAATTTTCACCATTTAATCAAACAGTAAAGATTAAGACATGTGGCACAAGATAGATTGTGAAGATGTCATGGTTTGAACTGTAAGATGTGGGACATGTAGCAAGACATCATTTGTTGCCAAACAACCATTGAGATCAAGCTATAGAGTATGACCACATGACTAATGGAAGCTGCAAAGCATGGGACAAGTGGAAGATTAAGAAGAGCAAAGATGGAGAGTTGTAGAGTATGAGGTAGAACATGAGACAAATGGAAAAGAGGAGGATTTGGAGGAGGTTACTACAACTACTTGGAGGAGGCAGAACATGGGACATGTGGCAACAAAACAGAGAATACATATTTCAAAAGACAACTACCCATTTTTATTTATAAGTACTAAGAGAAACATAGAACAGATGACTCCCTTTCATGCGATCCAACAACTCATTTTATTCCCTCCACATGGAGGTTTCAACCTTGGAATTGATTTCATTAATTCATGAATTTTTGCTTTAGTTTAATGTAATCTTCCTAATCAAGTTGATTCAATTTCTCCTTAGGATTCACCTTCATCACTTCAGCCTTTGGAGTTGATTTAGTTCCATCACATGTTACCAACATTCACCTTCATCTTCAACCTTGAGAGCTGATTCAATTCCTCCATAGGTTGCAGCACCCCCATCTCACACCATTTTTAACCACTTTTGACCACCTCTCCTATAAGTTACAATAGCACCACTGTCATCTCCACAGGTTTCTGTGGCATCTCCATCACTCTCAGATACAACAACAAATCTTCAGCCACCCTAGATTACAACAAGAGTAGAAACACCGTCCCGGGTTACAGCACAACAACCTGGTGATTATAACAACACCACCGTGCCGAACTATGACACTACCATTGCTGTTTTTCACCCTCTTTGTAGTTGTTTTATAAATGTTGTAATTTTTGTTCTTTGAATGAAATATCATTTCAACAAACATGTTTTTTTAGTAGCTAAACAAAGTCTTAAAATTTTGCTTTTAAAAGACCTCAGTGTAGAGGCAAGAAGAACCCATTGAGGGAGGAACCCTCCCCATGCAACTCCCCATGCAAATCACCTGATCCTTCTTTAAGTGGATAATAAGATGGGTGAAAGCTTATATCCCAGGTCTTCTTGCAGTCTAAATTGTCGCCTAGTGTCTAAGGTGAGAAAATTTTATGCCCACGTAACATTCGCACACCTGCACAATCGTTTTCCCACCAACACATTCTTTGGCATGCTCGATGGGACAAAGCCAAATGCCTAGACCAAACGCCACTAATAGAAAAAGGGATTCACAATGAGGAAACACGCTATGAGATAAAGGGTCATCGTCTCATTTAATGACAACGAAAACATTGTTGAATTTGATTTACAACATGTTGGCTCAAATAAAAGAATATAATGATATGATTATGGCTCAAATAGATGATCTAGAATCCAAGGTGGCGGCCTCTTTCAACTGTGTCTAGGAATTCTTTGTTAAACACCTTCACAATGTTGGTCTACAGCCTCAAAGCAATCAATTTATCACGACCTTAATGGCTATGATGGCTAAAATGATAGCAACATAGATGGCGTCCTGCCACAATATATGGGATCTAAGGGGCATCCACCATTCCAACAGCCCAAGGTGCAACCATTTTGTCACGACCACAGTGGCTGATATAGCCAAAATATGGGCTAAAATGATCATATGATACCACGAGATGAAAGACTCGGGGGATTAGCCATTTCATCAGTCGATTGAACATAAGTATCAAGGGCCACGGTTATATAAGATCTTTAGTTTAGTGAAAGAAGAAAAATCTGTTACATAAAGTGTGCTTGCTTACCCTTTTTTTTTTTTACACTTAAACATTTACAATCATTTTTTTCCACTAAATATGAAGTACATATAATCACTAAAAACTTTAGAATCAATGATTAATTCAAACGTACTTGTATTTAAATTGCAAGCCACAGCTACCCTTCTAGCCACAGATTTGTTTGGATTAACTTCTTAAGAAGTAACAAATTTTAAAAAAGTTATTATCCCATAAAGTAGTTTCCTTTTTTTTTTTTTTCCCCCTATCAGAGAAGCTCCTTCAGCGTCAATATAATGTTTGGTTATATTTTTGAAAAGTTATTTTTTAGAAATCAAAATAGGCATTTTGGTTTACACTCTTTTTTAAAGTTACTTTTGACAATTTTATATTAATATTCTTATTTGTTGAGTCACCTAAGGCAATCACATTTTTTGAAAGCACTGGACCTTAACTTTAGAAAAGAGAAACGTGTTCGTCTCTTATTTTTAACTTCTTCTTTTTTAATTAATTTTTCAACCTGCAAACCAAACGCAAAAAATGACCTAATTTTTGACTTCTAATGGCCCCAGAAGTCAAAAGCCGACTCTAAGAAGTCAACCTAAACACAACCTAACCAAAAAATAATAATAATAAAATGAATGTGCTAGGAAGGACTTATTATTGGATGAAAACAACGTTTGATGTAGCTTTCAAAAGGAACATTTAGGTATTTGAGTTATCCTTTTCCCTTCTTCATTAGAATAAGGCAACAACTATACAAAAAATGTCCCATGAACCTAAACTAAGGGATACGTGGAACGCCCTAGACTATGCAGATTGCAGTTGGGAAATGTATCTGTTACAAACCTCCCGTTTTACACTAAAAATTAGGTGAGAACGAATCTTGTGAGAACTGTGAAAACGGCATCAGGGTACGGACACATCAGGGCCGAAAAGTGATTAGTGCCCCCCAAAAAGTGCAAATCACTTTTCGGTACTGATGCATTGGCCCCTCTGGTGCAGTTTTCACGGTTCTCATGAGATTCGTTCTCACATAATCCAAGCCCCTTGTTTTATGTCCTCTTGTAATAACCATGTGATTTCAGTCAGTAATCAATCTTTACCCACTAACATAACTGAAAGTAGTTGTATAGTAGGTTATCTTTTATCTTTTTCTTTTTAATCTCCTTGAAAAGGGAATATATGAATGGGTTCTCTTAATAAAATCATACAAATAATTAATGGTATAATTATGTTACTACATTCATATTATCACTGGTGAATATATTTTCGTGTTGGTTTTCCAAAAGAATATATTTTCGTGTCCAAAGGATTGTTACTTGTTAAGGATAAAACTAGATAGTACTGTTGATGTTGCTTCATTAAAGTGTTTTAGTAGTTTTGTGAGCCCAAAAGAAAGAAAAATTTGTTAATAGATTTGGACTAAATAAAACTAGTTTGACTTATCTTTTGCCTAAAAAGACACTGTTTTCTGTCATACTATGTAATATAGAGATTCTAATGCATTTTAAACTCTTTTTAGAGGGATCACTAGTAGTAATTTTTGAATATTAGATTATTTAGAAATTTTTATATAATTTTCCCAATATTGGAGTCAAGTTTAAAGATTAAAATATTCTGTAAGGTTGTAATTAGCAAGTTTTTCTTAATGTGCCAAATTTCAGGGTTTAGCACTTGGTACAGCTCAGTTTTTAAATGCACTTACTCATTCATGATTCTTTCATTATTTCTCTCCACCCTGAATCATGTGTAACACTGAGTCCTCGTAACATTTACCTGAATGAGTAAACTAAAATCTATTTGAGGCAAATGATAAAGTAAACTCATACTTTGATAAGATTTTTCTAATTAATTAACAGAACAATATATGAATATTTTGTATGCATTTGCTTCACCATAAATTAATTCTACAGAATAGTGGAAGGGGAGAAAGAGAGAGAGAGGGAGAGAGATTAAGTTAAACCAGCAGATGAGCTATATACACCACAAGCACTCTGTGGTGTTCATAAGCCAAAATTACAGCCACTTTAATTTATCCTTGCAAAAAAAAACCTACAAATTTGCACATAACAATAATTGGTCTCAGGCAAACCCTAAAAATTTGCATGTAACAATAAGGGGTAGAAGATGACCCCTTTAAATAAGTGGTCTCAAGCAAACCCTAAAAATTTGCACATAACAATAGAGCAAATAGAGCAAGTATGTCATCTGTTCCACAATTAAAACACTGTACTAACAAGGTGACAACTAAATACATTTTTGCTACTATTATGTTTCTCTTTTGTGTAGACATGTATATAGAGCAATCACAGGCAAATCATTTAGTTTGTGCGACTTATCAACAAATTAACCTATAAATTGTTACGAGAAGCGCAGAAAAGGTTAAATTAGCTCAGGATTAATTGTGAACAATTTGAGAGATTCATTATCTGCTTAATTGAGGTAAGCAAGCAGAGTTTAAATTTCCTCATTAATTCCTTGAACCACAAGATTTGACTAATCTTACTTAAATTTCCTTTTGGAAATTATAAACGAATGATTTCTCTATGCATTCATTGAGAGCACCAGCAGTACAAATGCTAGAATGAATCAACACTCTTATTAACCTACCCTTTTAATTATACTATAGATCTAATATATGAAGGTGCACATTTCCTTGACCATTTTTTTATGGGTGTGTAAATACAACTACAGGCATTATTGTTAAAACAACTAAGATCTTCATATATCTATATTGTTCCTAAAAGTTTTTCAAGTTAAGATTCTAATTTATTTCATTTACCACTAATCGTAATGGCATTTACCTTAATTTCTCATTAGAATAAACATAGTTTCTGTAAACTGATAAGGGCATATTTCCCCTGTGCTCGGCTATGGTTCAAATCCCCGTGCCAGCAATTTAGTAATGTGTAATGTTGTTTTGTGCGGCAGTTACACGGGCCGTGAGTGGCCCTACAAAAATAAAAGTTAAAAAAATAATAATTAAGAAAGCTCCAATGAGGGTGCCTCACACATGGGAACATCTTTAAAACTTTCATATTGGAATTCACTTCGACACCATACCTGTTTTCTATTAGCATAAATCCCCCATGTGGAATTCTGACTGTTTTGAGGTATCTTGACTGGGGGGGCCCCGCCTTATCCCAACTCTAAGATCATATATATATATATATCTTGCATTATTGCTTTAGAGACACTGCTGTGAACACTCAATGAATGGCATTCTAGTTGCTATAATTGTTTTCTTGTCAAGGACATTGCGATCTCTAGTTTTTGTCTGAGTGATCTCTTTCAAGCAAGAACTTCTCCCACCAAAGAAGCAATCCTTCAATTTATTGTGATGATTTTATGAAAGGTATTGTGGGAGTTATTAGTGTTATGCCAAAGTGGGGAATGTATACTTCTAGTTCCACCCACTAAGTAATTAGGATTTCGTGTGTGCCATTAGCACATCCCTATCTTGCGCAACTGCACACACTTTCTTTGGGAAAAAAATTAGGTGAAAACGAATATTGTGAGAACTGTGAAAATGGCATCAGGGTACGGATACATCAGCACCAAAAAGTGATAAGTGCCCCCCAAAAAGTGTAAATCACTTTTCAGTACTGATGTGTCAGTCCCTCTGGTGTCATTTGCACAGTTCTCACGAGATTCGTTTGCACACAATCCGTGCCCCTTTCTTTGAGTCTTGGAGTTCCTGTATTTTAGGTCTTCTTCTCCTTTCTAGAAAGCCAAACCGTCACTTTTTTGACCGAGAGAGAGAGAGAGAGAATCTTTTTGATTTGGTCAAAATAATGATGTACTACTTCTGTCTATTATCCATTCCCCACTTCCACCATAGAGAGAACCTTCTTGGATTCAAGTCATTCCACAGGCGGCCTTTAAAATTTTCTTTTACCCTCCTTGGTGTTCTTTTCAAAGTAATATAGACTAAAAGGTCTAAGTATGAATTTTCATTCAGTCTTCTAGAAAGTCTTGGTAAGTTTGAGTGAATTGGGGACAATCAAACAAGATTTACCACAAAAGAAAAAATAAAATAAAAAGGATTAAGAAGCACATTTAGTTTCAATAAGTCAGGAAGATCTAAGTATATACAATGTAATTGTTATAAGCCACTTCTTGTATATTTGGGGTCAACCATACAAGATTTAAAAGAACATTGTCTGAATAAGTTAGGAAGATCAAATTAGGTATATGCTTGTCTATAGGGTTGTCAATGACCCGAGCTAGTTTGGCTCAGCTCAGAGCTTGGCTCGTTAAGAGGTGAGTCTAAGCCTTGAATTTAAGCCCAGTGAGTTGGGCCCGAGCTTTGATTTAAGCTCATTTATTAAATGAACCTTAACCGAGCTTCACTAAGCTCAGCTCACTAAAATCTTGGTTTATTAAGAGTTTGGTTTAGTTTATAATTTTATAATAAAATGATATATAGAGACAATAGTAACATTCAAATAAAACAAATTAGGCTAATGGACCATTAGGAAGATAGACCGAATTTTTTTTTGGTGAGCTGAGCTGAGCCTAGCCTGAGCTTACTTTCATGAATTTAAGCTGAGCATGAACTCGACAACTCAGGCTCGTGACAAGCCTGAGCCTAATCTTCATGTGATGAGCTCAAACTGAATTTGGCAAAACTCGGCTCAACTCGGCTCATTGACACTCCTACTTGTATAAATCAAGAAGAATGATTGCAAAATCCAATTGAATACAAGATGCCAATGGTTGGCTTAGAAACAACTCTTTGGGTGATAATATGGTTTGAGTTATTATGGGTGATAATATGCATGAAATGCTCAATATTTTTGGGTCAAAAAAACATCATAGGGTTCAAGCTGACTAATTGCCTTTCCCTAAGTGAAGCTACCAATCTACCTTGTTTTTTTCTTTCGGATTAATATACGTGTGTGTGTTGCCGTTTAAGTTAACATGAACTACTTTAGTAAGCTAGCCTAACATCTTACCGTAAATCCACATAAGGGTTCACACCTAAACCAATGACAAGTTTCCTTCATGTAGGCATCTTACATTCTGCAACTAAGATATGAACTAAAATATATCCACCTGTTCATCACCTCAATCTTTGTATTATTAAAATATATTAAATTTTAATAAACCTCTTGTTGGAAACGGTTTTGAGAAACACACCCAGATTTCTGTGTAAAATCTGATCGGGTGGCTGTGTTTGAGCTAAAATAAAAGTGGGACCCAAATGTT
>JAOXJP010221921.1:0-11688 GCA_025762735.1 Platanus orientalis | reverse complement strand
ACGTTTTTTTAACCGTCGCTATATGTGCAATTTCATAACCGTCGTTATATATAGTTCATTAAAATAGATTTTTACCGATGGTTTTCTAACTATCACTATATATGTAGGATATAGCGGCATTTTGTTTTCGTTGCAATAGTTGCTCGTATGTGTAGGAAAAATATTGATCAATAGCAGCGGTTATAACCGTCATAAAAGATGACTGTAACTATAAAAAAAATTATACCAGCGGTTGTATAAATCGTCGCTATACCTTTTAAGTGATGGTACTTAGGCGACGGTCGACTGAACTATAGCGACGGTTTTGGAAACCGCTAGTATAAGTTCCCACAACCTATACCAGCGGTTTGTATAGGATTTAGCAGCGGTTTTGACCGTTGGTATAAACCATTTTTTTTTCTAGTGTACCCAGATCCCTGAAAACCAGACTAAAAGAGAGTCAACCCTAGGCCCAAGTGCCTAGCCGGCCCAAAAGAAGCCTGTATCCTCCATTTCCCCTGTAAAGGAGGTAAGCGCTCAACCCCGCTTGTAAAAAGAACCCGAGTTGGTGGCAACTCCAAACAAACCCCGAAGTGGGTCGCGAATCCTTTTCCACGATGTCCATAGGTGACATGGTTGAGGGGGAGGCTATGATTAACTTGGGTTGATTAGGTGGAGGGTGGAGATGAGAGAGGGTTTGTTTACTTTGATTGGTGAGGTGGACAAGGGGTAGCTTAGGATGCCTTTTGGTGAAATGTGATAGGTTGCGAAATCTAAGAGGAGACATCAAGATGCCAATTGGGGGGACATTGGGGGTACCCTATGATTTGAATTTCAGCCCCTAGATCTAAGGGTGAGGGCTGAGGGTACACATTAGAAGATTCCAATCCAAGGGTTGTCAATTTCTCTCTTAAGGTGTAAATGCATTAAATGCCATTAATGAGCTAAGTTTGAAAAGTCTTAGCTCATTAATGGATATTTAATGCTTTTAGGGTTTTTGAACCCTCTCTCTACTATCAAGCCTCACGAGTTCTCAAGGTCAAAAGTTGAAAAATTCAATGTCCTTTTCCAAAGTCACAGATATTCTGGTCACACTAGACCAGTCAGAAAAAAATTACAATAAGGGCAAAGTGGTGAAATCAGGGTTTTTTTTAACCTGAAAAGCTCTCATATGTACTTTAAAAGAGAAAGATGGTAAAATTGATCCAAAAATTGTCAAGTGACAAATGATCCTTGGTCTAGGTGAGTCATAACTTCTGACTACATTAAATTATGATGTCTGAGTAAAAAAATGGGTTAAAATATAGGTAGTTAGAGAATATTGGACTAGAAATGCTACTATTTTTTTGTAGATCTCTGTCATGGGCCATATTTTGGGGATTTGAATCTTGGGGAGTCTCAAAGATACAGGAGTTGACAGACTAACCACCAAATTCTCAAGTAGTTACCGAGAGATTTTTGAGGCAAGGTGACTTGGAGATGTTGAGTTTTAGTAGCAGCCTAAAGATTAGTGGAATTAAGTTGTTAGACATTTTCTGATGTTCAAGTTGGTGAAATGATCTTTTGAAGGAAAGCTGAAACTAAGAAAATGGGCTTAACCTTACTGCATTCCAAGTCTGGTAGAATTTTTTAGGGCATTCTGCATGCCGAATACAGACGTAAAATGCTTTATCTTGGCTTGAGCAAAAATGATGGCTTAGGCTACAAGATTTTTGTAATCTAGGGCAAATTTGATAGTCTGGATTCCCTGAATTTACTATGGTGTGACCACTAATAGATTGAATTTTTGAGTTTAGGTGAATTCTTGGGAGTCGGTTAAGTACCTGATTTTTAAACCTAATTTATTGTTCTTTTTGGAGTATTTGAGGGAATCTAAGTAAATAAGTTTCATAAAAGTTCATGCTCCTTAGACAGTTTTTTAAAGGCCTCGTGATTTTAGAGAGATGGACACTGAATGATCCTGATTCAGAGGTCTAGAGAAAATTTTGGCTTAATATGAGCAAAATGTAGCTAAACAACTTTTTATCCTCTTAGGGAAGATTTGAGATTTCACAGACGTTCAAGATTTTGAAATCTTTTTCTCAAACCTGAAGATTTGATGTTAAGGTTGAGGCTGAAATATGGCGATTGACCTTTCTGGATTCAGAGATTGGATGAATCTTCGAGAGTTCTTTCAAGGGTCATTTCTTGGTTAGGGTCATCATGAGTTAAGAAATTGGCAGTTGTCAGTCTTGAGAAATATCTATTATGTGATGAGTATCTCATAATTGGAAGGAGTGGGAATGCATAGGATCTAAAATTACACCATTTAGATAATGGGAGAAATTTTGGGGATCCTTTGAGGGTCTAGGGGTAAATTCTCATAAGTGAAAAAAGTAAAATGGTAATTTTTCACTTATGGGTCAAAAAAAAGTGAAAATAAGAATTCTTCGACTGTGATGCTTCACGACAAGAAGGCTTATATAGGCAAGGGAAATTTTGTGATTTGAGTGGTAGATAGAGAGTTCTAGGCCTTTGAAGGAAAAAGGGTAAAATGGTAAATTTTTCCACCTATGATGCGATGTTGAAAAAAGACTTATAAAGGCTAGAAAACTTGTTGATGACATAGATGGAGTTCTAAAATGTGGACCCTCAAAGTCTTGTTGATGCTTTTGTGAGAGATTAGGGTTTAACCTGAAATAGTGTATTTAGGCTGTAATAAGGTGCTTTGATTGGTTCATTAATGATTTAGATATCTGAAAAGACTTCTTTGGGAATGCCTAACCTCTTAGATTCTAGGTTTGCTCTTCCTAAACCAAGGGTGCTTAGAGTCTTGATGTCTAAAAGTTGTCATGATATCCTTATGTTGTCACGTGACCTGAGTCAAAATTTGGGTGCTAGCAAATGCCTCTCTTTGGTATGTGTGGTAAGGCTGAGCATAGGCTCGGGCCAGCCCGAGCCCAAAATTTGGACCAAAAAGCCCGATAAAGGCCCAAGCCCAAGTTGAAGACCCTAACTTTATTAGGGCCGGGTTCGGGCTTACCTCAGCCCAGCCCGAGGCCAGGCCTGAAGCTCGAATTATATAATTAATGCAAATATATATATGCATATATGTATAAATACATATATATATATATATATATAAATACATATATATATATATATAAATACATATATATATATATATATATATATATATTTATATACACATACATTTATACATATATATATATATATAAGTATACAAATATACATGTATGTATATGTGTATGTGTGTGTGAAAAAAATGTTATATGATAAAAAAGTATCTTTAGTGTAGATGGTAAATTACAAGTTGACACGGGTGTGTTGAGGGTTAAAAATGTCCACAGAAGAGTTGAGATGAAAAAGTAGGTGTCGAAAAAAAGACATCAAAGATTGTGTTTTATTTTAAATTAATGGGTTGTGGGCTAGCCCGAGCCCAACCCGAAGCCCAATAAAATAACTAGGGTCGGGCTTGGGCCTAAAGTTTCTAAAAAAAATTGGGTCCGAGCCCTGCCCGAACCTGAAATTACTATGGTGGGCCGAGCCTCGGGCCTACCTCGGCCCGGCCCGAGCCCAACCCATGCACACCCCTAGTTGTGCACATGTCGTAGATTTTGTGTCTTGACAAAGATACATGTGGAGCTAATTTCAACAAGAAATCTTCAAGGTGGCTATAAACATACCAAGGTGGAAATTGTTGGGTTTTTTGGCAAATTTTCAGCCAAAAGGAAACTTCCCATTAGTTGATTTCCTTCTCCAACTAGGAGAAGTGGAAATGTGTGGGTGCTCTTTCCATAGGCCCCATAAGACAATCTCTATACAATATGAGTTTGGTTTTAGAGGACCATGGATCATTCTTCTCTTAGGATTTTTCAGGCTCTCTCCGAGTTGTGAAAAAAGGTGAGAAGATGGTTTTTTCATAGCTGAGAGAAGTGAAGGAAAAGGTTGTAACAAGGCTAAGGACTAAGGTTTTAGGGTGAGAGCCTGGGCAAGAGACCTTTGTACATCTTTTACTTTTCTCATATAGTGAAAAATGGATATCCTTGTGGGCACAGTCATCTTGACCGAACCACATAAAAAATCATTGTCTTAAGTGACTATTGTTCTCTCTTCTATTGCTTTATTCTTTATTACATAGATCATGAGCAGTTTTAGGCCCGTATCCCATCATGTGGAAAATCAGGGTTGCTTCTGCGATGCCAAAATGACTAGTACCACATAACCACATTCTAATTTGGTCAAATTCATCTTCTAACCCCTTTAACTAGAAATTGGTTTCCCAAGATGATAGGACATTGCTGGGCCATTGTTGGATGACCCAAAATTTACACCATAGGACTGCCAAGTTAAGTAAGCCCATGATGAAGAAAATGATCGAATCAGAGACCTCCAAACGGGTTAATTGAAGAGGTGTGTGGTATGGAGCAAAAGTGCACCTACACCAAATCAAAGCCAAGAATATTTTAAGAATGTGCTTTGTACATTACTTAGAATATACCATACCTACACCCGATCAACCCCTTTGATATACACTAATAAGACTTTAGATTGTTTTATGACCATACTTTATCTAATAATTACTAAAAAAAAGCAATTGCATATGTATTAAAAGAAATGCTTAGACCTCTAACCAACCCACTACTCACCAAAAACTCTTAAAATGAGGAATCCACTCTCCATATTTTTATCCCTTCAAGTCTTAGAAAAACTCTAAAAAAATTTATCTAGAATCCTAAGCCTCAATTCTTTACAAAAACTTTGCTGCATTCTCTATCCAACCATTTTCTTCCTCTCTCTCCCCACCTCTCTCCCCTTTTAAAAAGTAGAATCTAGAGGAAGTGTTGCTCAAAGACAAAGAAGACAAAGAACAATGACAAACATTAAAAGAGGTACTCCTCCGATGACCTTATTAAAATTAACATTTACTTACTTTCTAGAGAATTTTTTTGTTATTTTCTTTACTTGTTTGCCTGTGTAAAAGGCTTTTATTTTCTTAATTTGCTTTCTAGCATAGAGTTCTTTAATTTTCTTTACTTGCTTTTAGTGTAGAAGTCTTTATTTCATTTTCTTGGTTTTTAGATTAGCTTACAAGCTTTTTAGTGTAATTTTATAAGCTTTCTAGTATACCTTTCTTCACAAGCTTTCAAATGTAACTTTACAAGTTTTCTAGCAAAGTATTACGAACTATCTAGAATAGTTTTAAAGCTTTTTAGCATATCTTTTATAATCTTTATATGTGGAATTTTTTCCTCCTCTTTTTCTCCAATCCCTCCTTTAATATGTATTATGGTGATGATCCTCTTCATGGCATAAACCTATTGAACAAATAGAAAGTGAGGGTATAGCCTATCCATATATGTTGCTTTTATCTTTATTTTTAATAAAATAACTCTACGTTACTTTGTTTCCTAGTAAATTCCAAGTTCAACAGTTGATTATGGAAAAACCAACCTTCCTTTTTAATAGAAAGTAAAAAAAAAAAGCACATTTTTCTACATGTTATGTCCATCCCCTCTTACTACTATTTTTTTCTCTTACTTTTAGCATGTAAACTCATCATAGCTTTTTGTGCAAGATGTCTCATTTTCCCTTTTGCTTTATATTATAAATAAGAAAAGTATATCCCCTTTTCTCTCTAGAAAATGAGAGTACCTCATCATCACCTACATCCTTCCCTTACAATATGCATGTTACTATTATTTTATTTTATTATTTATTGTTTAGGGAAAAGAAAAAAGGGGATGAGACATCCCCCAAAAGGAACTAACATCCCAGAGGGGAATTACAAATAAGAATCTCTAATCATTTTGCCCCACCCCTTTATTACATCTACAAATGAGATTCAATTTAGCTGGATACAAATGAACACCCAAAAACATCCTCTATCAATTGTCGTTTAAAAAACTTTAAAAAGGAAGGCTCCCCGTAATTTTCAAAGATTATGTGGTCCCTCTCCAACCAAAAGGACCAACACACTAAAAAAGGAATCAAGCTCCAAAGGTGCTTTGCCAACTTAGAAGACTTTGGGATTCTCTAAGAAAGCATCGACCTGTTGAAATTATCCGGGAAAGTCCAAGCCACATCCACCTCAGCAAGCACCCCGGCTCCAAACTTCTCTAGCAAAATTATAATGAATTAAAATGTGATCTATAGATTCCCCATCATAAACGTATATTATAATAACAATATGCATGTTATTATATTTCTTTTCTCCTTTTATTTCATACAATTTTATTCTTTTCCACTATGATAATCTCATGAAAGAACTTAGCTCAAAGCACATATTTTGGGTTTAAAAAATCAACAAAAAGATGGCTCAATCACATGGTTAATAAAAAAACCAAATAAGATAGATGTTATAATATTTGGAACTCTATGTTATTTCATTTTTTAAAACATTCTAAGTTTCCTTAATGATTTATCATAGAAATGCCAAACCTTCTTTCCGTAGAAAGCAAAATGCTAGCATGTTCTCCTACATGTTACTTTTATACCCTCCCACTCTTTTTGTTTTTCTCACCTTAAACATGTAAGCTTCTTCTTCATTTTTTCCCTTAATATATTTCATTTTTTATTATACTTTTATCAAAGATTAGTTGCAAAAAGAGGTTATCCCTATTTTTTCTAGAAAGTGAGGGTAGTTCATCATCTCCTATATTCTTCTTTTATAATATGCGTGTTATTATGGCTTTTTTCTCCTTTCATTTCATGTTTTTTTTACTCTTTTCACCAAGGCAAACTCATGAGAGAGTCTAAGCCAATGCATAGCTAGGGTTTAGGAAACCCAACAAATGTTCTATGATGAAAAAGTCTTTGTAGTGAGTGTTATGGTGAAATATAAACTAACACGTGTTGTTTTAGAGGGTAAAAACATCCAAAAAAGTGTTCAGTTGAAAAAGTAGGTGGTGAGACACCAAATTCAAAAACACATCATGTGTCAATCAATGGCATGCCTATAAAGGTCAGTGTCAACACAAACAATGATTCTTCTTTAAGAAATTTACAAGAAAAGGATCCAATCTCATGGTTAGTAAATAACTAAAAAAGATAGAGGTCACAATACTTAGAACAACAATATTGACTAATGGGTTCAGGTTATCACAAGAACAATAATTAAAAAGCATTCCTTCTAAATTTTGGACATTTTGGTATGCATAATATCTTCAAATGAATGACTAATCGAAATCTACTTCTCTTGATTTGTGTTAACCTTCAAGATTTATTTGGTTACATGGGAAAGTGGCAAAAGAAACGCTCCTCAAACCATCTCTTGTTTTACTTTCAATTCCTTTTTTTTTTGTTTTTTTGAATGATAATAATTTATTAAGAGAAAATGGAGAAAGCAAAAACAAAGGAAACAACAACAAGCGGACAAATGAAACAAAGACCAAATCACCGAAAAGGTTACATAAAAACAGGAAAAACACACATACACACTACCCAACAAGCACCCACCCCCAACACCGACAAACTAAACAACAAAATCCCAAAAAGCATCCCAAATCCCAACATCAAACTCCTTTGAAATGAAAGCCCACTCCTTTAAAAGACCAATCACAAATTTAATAAGGCCCTCCGACAATAAGCATTTATCATCAAAGATCCTTTTGTTCCTCTTTTTCCAAATGGAAATGGCCCAACATATGGCTGTAGGCAAGTAGGGCCACATAAGCTTAGGAGCCCTGTCGAGATCCTCTAACCACCACCTTGATTGAAGATCCTGGATCGAGAAGGGGAAAGACCAAGAAGTATTAAGATTCCTAAGAAAGAAGAACCAAACTTGATAGACCTCTGAGCAGTGGATGAAAAGATGGTAGACATTTTCTTCTTCCCCCAAACACATCACACACCTATCTGCTAATTTCCAACTTCTCCTCTTCAGTTGATACAGGGTAAGAATTTTATTTAAGTACAAGTCAATAAAAAGAAATTAACCTTAGAGGAGAAAATGGAATTCCCAATGCTCTTGAAAGGAATCACCACATGGGAATATTTGGAGTTGCCAGAGATGCCCGAGAAGTGTGACTTCATTTTAAATCTAGCCTTCTTAATGAGAGTCCAAACCCACCCATCATTCTCATCCTAGGAAGGGGAAATCACATTAAGTCTCCCAAGGAACCTTTTGAACTCCACCAACTCCTAGTCATTTAAATTCCTTTTCAACCTTGGGTTCCAACATCCCCCCAACGAAAGGATCAAAATTAGCCCTGACCATACCCTCCTTGTCCTCCACCAAATTATAGATCGCACCAAACTCCACCTTCAGTAGGCCATCACCACAACAAACATCATCCCAAAACGTAATGATCTCACCAGAGCCTAAACTAAACTGAATAAACTTCCAAAACTCGTTGTTGCCAATCAATATTGCTTTCCATTCCAAAGACTTGTCCCATAGCTCCCCCTCACCACTTTGGGCATCCATAAATAGAACTACGCCTAGCCTCCACCACTTTCCTCCATAAACTCTCCCTCTTCTCCCCCAACCTCCAAAGCCACTTGCCCAAAAGGACTTTATTATGCCAAGACCCTTGACCCCTCTCTCTTATAGGCCTACAGACCAAGTCTCAATCAACTAAATGCAATTTCCTACTCCTACAAATCATTTCATAAGAAATTCCTACAACAATGCTCAATCCTAGAGGCAATCAAAGAAGGGATGGTAAACAGGGAGATGAAGTAGTTTGGAATGCTAGTCAACGAGCTCTTAATCAAGGTAAATCTTCCCCCTTTCAATAATAAGGGCACTTTCCAGGAATCCAGCCTATTTGAAATTCTCTCCACCACCAGCTCCCAAACCACTTTAGACTTAAATTTAGCACCCAAAGGCAGACCAAAATAAGATGGAGAAAAGCAACCAATTTTACATCCCAAGATAGTCGCACAAATGTTGAGGTCACTGATCGCCCCCACTTGGAAAATCTCACTATGAGAAAGATTGATTTTCAAACCCAACACCACCTCAAAGCATCTCAACGTGCATCTCATAAACTCCACATCCACTTCGCAAAAATTCATGTCATCCACAAATTGGAGATGCGTAACAGAAATATCCCCTCTACCCACTGAGAAACCAAAAATATATCTTTCACTAGCCATCACAATCATTCTACTAAACGCTTCCGCCACCAATATAAAAAGAAAAGGGGAAAGGAGGTCCCCTTGCCTAAGCCCTCTAGATGCGGCAAAATAACCTTTAGATGACCCACTAACGAAGACCAAAAAAGAAACCGAACAAACACAAGATCTCATCTAACTTCTCCATTTCTCCCCCAAAACCTAGTATCCTCAACATATAATCAACAAACTCCCAATTGGCATGATCATACGCCTTCTCCAAATCCAACTTGCATAAAATACCATTTTTCCTAGACTTTTGCCTCTCATCCACACATTCACTGGTCACCAAGATCCCGTCCAAGATTTGATGCCCCTTAAGAAAAGCACTTGGAATTTGAGAGATAATATTGTTCATGACCGATTTCATCCTCAAGGTAAGCATTATTCAACAAGCTAATGGGACAAAAATCTTTAACTCTTTAACCGGCTTTATTTTAGCGATAAGCGCAATGAATGAATGATTGAGCTTCTCATTAAAGGTCTCATAAAGGTAAAATTCCTCAAACACCTTTAAGAGATCCCTCTTAACAATACCCTAACATTTTTGGAAGAATGATATCGTCAAGCCATCTGGCCCCAAGACCTTATCTCCCACCATGCTATTAAGGACCCCTAGAATTTCTTCTTCTAAAAAAGGCCTTTCCAAAATCTCACTCTCCACATTCTAGATCCCATCAAACGCGAGACCCTCTAAGGTAAGTCTATAAGAAAATTCCTCCTCATACAACTTTTCATAAAAGGAAACATCAACTTTGATCTACCTAGGATCATCAATCCAAATCCCCAAGAAGATATTTTTTTAGTACATGTTAAATAACTTCTTTTTACACTCATAAGTAAACTCACACACCCATTAATTAGTAGGGTAAGACAAAAAGCACAAGCATGCTCACTGGTTAGTAAGAAAAATATAATACACTCGCATATGTAGATTTCAAGGGGAAAAAATCTATAAGTTGAGGTTTAAAGTAGGGATCTCTCAATCACTCAAAAATCCACCAAGGAATTAAATAAGTGTTATGGCATTGGTGAGATATCCCCATTTGGATCTATATAACTATAGAAACCCACTTTTGAAATCAATACATGACTCACAATTAGATAAGCATATTAAGCTTAGAATCCTGTGCATTTAAAGGCATACTGATAGTGCCATCGTATAATGCAGGCATAAACTCCATAATGTATCAAGATTTGAGGATTAATCTATTTGAAAATCAAGTGGCAGTATCCGCATCAATCTCCCAAGTCTAACCACATACTCAATAATACTCTAGTTGACCAATAATTATAACAGGTTTAAAGTAGGTAACCGCAAAAGCATATGAGGTGAGGTGTCTAACACCTCCCCTAACTCATACTAGAATCATTTAGTTACAAATCTCTGAGAGTCGATCAGTTTAATGTGGAGTTGGACAATTTCAAACCCCTTCCAAAATAAAAGACCCTAATTGTTTCAAACTCGATGTCCATCCATATCATTAAAAAGGTCGTAGGATCTTTCTTATTATAGGTAAGTCTCTTTCCAAATGGATCCGTTTGCATGCGAAAATCAAGGCCCACAACAGCCTTAACGTTTATAAAATAGATTCAAGTTGGGTTGAGGCCCGCCGAACCCAGCCTTCAATTCATGGCCTTGGGCCCAAGCCCAATATATTCCCATTTATAAAGGCCACCAACTCATCTCAAGCCATACTGATGTAGAACATTGCCAAATATCTCAAGATCATCAATTTAATAAAGTGAAAACAAGAATGTAATTAAAACAGTCCAAAATTGAATCTTAACACACACCCAATTAGCAATAATTGTTGAAAATAGAAGAAAAGAATCGAATAGAGGAAGAAAGAAGACTATAGATAAAAGGAGGGGAAGAAAAGAGGGGAAAAAACCCCAGAAGGGTAATTTTGTAATTTTTAGGCAGACCTACGAAATTACCAAAATACCTCTACTCGTGAGTATTAAATGAGTTTTAAAGGTATTCCCATACAAAATTTCATCAAATTCTAAACAGTTTTGGTATAGAAAATTAATAAAACTCAGACCTATTGTATTTCTTTAATGGAATTTCGGGCTTTAGCAACTCAGTCCTTGATGGTATTAATTGCAGCACCTCTAAAAATCTAGCAGCAAATCCTCTTTATGGTAGCCCAAATGAAAAATAAGGAGAGATAAATGAAGGAAGATAAAAATAGGAGGGGGATATAATATTACAAGAAGAAAAGAGAATTAGATACATGTAGTATAAGATGGGAGAGGATAGGAAGGGAGCCAATGCTTCAACCCTAGGGCCCTGTCTGTTACAAGGTAAACCATGGGAAAATGAGGGAAAAGTAAAACAACCAAAAGAAAAGGAGAGAAAGGGAAAGAAACGAAAAGTCATTGTTCATTTCCTTCCCTTCCCTTCCCCTCTTATTCCTACCGTTTTTTGTAGGAACAGGTACAACAACAACAACAACAACAACAAACAGCCTTATCCCAACTATTTGGGGTCGGCTACATGAATCCGGTTATGCCATTCCGCTCTGTTTAAAGCCTTATCTGCTGTTAAATTACAAGCTGCCATGTCCCTCTTTACTACCTCTA
>JAOXJP010221910.1:0-11688 GCA_025762735.1 Platanus orientalis | reverse complement strand
GAAAATAAACTACTCTACTAGAATTGACAAAGAGGTCTATCCATGGTCATCCAATTTCTTCTTCTTTGCATAGAATGTTCCCGCATCACCACTTCCTTTCCCTTGGGTCAAAGGTCTTCTCTCCCATTCTTCTTCTCCAATTTCTTCTTCTTTGTTTTGAGTTGATGAAATTTTAAAGCTGTTGAAACTGAGATTTTCATAAATGATTGAACATTGCTAGTTTATGATTGAGTTTTTTTTTGGGTTTTATAAGTCTTACCTCTTCCTAAGGCTGGTACGATCCTGATCAAAGTGCAAGGCTACAACAAAATTCGATTACCTTCAAGTTTTAAAGGGTTTACTATGTTCAGACGTGAATATCGCGAAAACCCTCTCTCACAGGATCGCCTCCAGCTCCTCCATTCAAGGGATTTTGAATGTGATCTTTTGCAAGATGGTTGGGCACTCCTGGATGATGCTAGGGGTAGTGGGACCCCCTCCAAAATTTAAGGCCAGATCGAGTTATGCCCAAAGAATCCCAAAACAGGCATGATTCTGGTCAAAATACAACTTGTGCAATATTGGCTGTAACTTCCTTCTACATTGGAGTTTGATCGAAGGAATTTAACAGGGTTTTAATGACCCTAGGGCAACACTATAGGTGCAGGGAATCATCCCTAATCTGTTGGGAATCGTATTCTTCTTCCTAGGTTATCTATAGGTTGGTGGCACACCCTCTACTGAGCTCTCTGATTTCGGACACTTCAAACAGCCAGCTCCTTGCCCTATTTTCAAGGTGATTTATATTGGTTCATTGCTTAGAAGACTTATAACACCAGGCTGCAGCAAAATTTCAGGTATTTAACTATCTATAATGCCCTCTTCAAATCCCATGGAGTAGTGAATGATGGGATAGTGTAGTTCGGTTGAAGCTGGATGTGTTTTTATTTTGAACATGATTATAACCTGTTTGGGCCGTTGTTTCCTGATATTAAATCCTCTTCAACTTTGCCCACTTGTTTCCATAATAATTTCCCAGTATCTATACCTTTTCCCTTTGTTTCCCACCCTTTGTTTCCCACCTTATTTTGATTAGTTTTTGACACTTTAACATGTTCTGAATTTCTAGACAGCAAATTGATACTTTTGTGATCTCTAAGTTTATCATTATCTTACTCATATGGTTTAGGTTTAATATTGTCTATTGCTTTGTATGCCTTAACTCTTAACATGCATATTGAATTGAACCTAAAGAATCTCTTGAATTAGTGTATGAATGTTCAAGTAGGAATCTTGTTTATCTTTATTAGTCATTCAACTTTATTCCTAACTCCTGTGCACACACCACTAACCTACATGCATGTTGCATTACATTGTCATCCCTAATCTCATCAAAAGACAATGTTCTCAACCTCCACTCTCAAGTCGTTAACCCCCCTAAGAATGGAATGGCTCGGATACTAAAGCCGGATCCCCAGCCTCGACATGGTCGGAAAGTTCATGAACTCCAGCATCAAAAGTCCCGTCATGGCAGTTCTGGCATTCAAAGGGAAGCTCGCCGGAAAGATTATGTGCGAGCTATGGCTAGGAGAGAAATAACAAGGCATGCCCTGGAGAAGAAACTCACTCCTCTCTTGCGAGGCCACGTGGCGAACGAGCAGGAAGATAGGCATTAGAGGGCTGGCACTGAAATCAGAGATAGCTTTGCAGAAGGCTAGGAGAAGGTGGATAGCCAGTGCACGAGAAGAAGACGACAAAAAAAGGAGATCGATGGAATGAAAGGGACAAAAATAACAACGGTTTCAAATTCTCATCTGTCTAACCAGCATTTAAAGCGGTTCCGATCTGAACATGGTCCGAGTGGTATGACTGGTAACATAAAGAACCGTAGGCCAACCTGTTTAAAGGCCCACGCCATGGGTCTTCTATGGCATCACCAAGGCCCAACCCGTTGAAAGAAGGATGCCATCCAAGATAGAATCAAGGATGGAGATTAAAAACCCTAATGGAGCAAAGCTTTTAGCGGAAGCTCCTAGGGTAGAGTCAAAGAGGGACAAGCTTTAGAACCGCAAAAGTGGCATTTGAATAGTGAAAAATTGTCCCTTCCTTGGCAAGAAGACTCCTCTAGCCATTCCTCCTGGGAAGGGTAAAGAAGTTTTACACAGCACCATGCTATCGGAGTCAAAATTTGATGAAGCTCCTCCACAGTGCCTATGATATATACTTCTGAGAAGAAAACGAGTTGGAACCTACCACATGTTGACATTATGTGTAAAGAAAATTTGGAATCTACAAGTCTTTTACTCATTATAAGACCACTTTTTATGAGCAATCACCTCATCAAATTTTTGGGGTCCCATAGTCATGCCCTTTGTACACAGGGCACTTGTTATAAACATAGGGCCCCAAACTAATTTACAAATCCTATAGCCCTAGACCAAGATTGCCTACCTATATTTATGATGTCAAGGCAATACAAATAAGTTAGATATATGCACTTTCCATGCACTTCCCATGGGTGGTCATTGGCGGCCAGGTTAGAGGGTCATCGTATCTTAATTCTTCAAATGTTCTTCCTCGTAATTCCAAGGAGACAAGAGGTAGCAAGGAAGAGAAGAGTTATGCAAAAGATGTGAACTAATGGAAATGGAGTAAGCTAAAGGAGATCCTAGTGGAAGGTTGTCACGGGAATCGAATGATCGAGGTGGATGATGAAGAAGTTATGGGTAGGAGAGAACAACTTCAATCGAGTCTTGTGGGAAAGATTGTTGGTGACATTCCATTCACATCGTTCGTAGAGGCTTGGGGGAAAAAAGTATGGAAGGTGTCTAGTGAGGTACAATGCACAAAACTCCCAAATAGCCTATATTTGGTGAGTCTCTCGTCGGTTGAGGAAGCATCCATGATGCTTTGGGAGGGAAAGAAAGGCTGGGGTTCTAGGCAAATTCTGTTGGACAGATGCACCCATGGGTAGGTTGCAAGGGTTCTAAAAACAAGCAGGCAACACTTGGGTGCAAGCCTTTAGCATCATTGTTCATCTCCAGGGTTCCCCTGTTTTCAAAGCCATTGGGGATGAATGTGGAGATTTCATCTTTGTGGAGCAGGTGGACCCCCCATTCGGTGGGATGGATAAGAATCTTGGTAAAAAAGTTGGCTAAGATGCTAGACTCGATCAAAATCTCCGATAGAACCTAGGAATATAAGTTGACAATTTGGGAAGAGGCCTTGTCGGAGCTGTACAGTCCTAAAGAGGTGACATCCAGGGTGGAAGCAGAGATCATTGACTAACGATTAGAAAAACAGTGTATCGGTTCACTTGTGTCTGGTTGGAAGTCACGAAGCGAGCTCTGACACATAGAATACTCTGAAAGTTACAACGACGAGGATGACTGGAGTGTGCATGAGAGATTCAGGCACAAAGGGGAGGAGCCCCGATGATCGGTGAGTCCTGTATTTTTAAATTTTGAGTTTTGGCGGGAGTTCCTAACGAGTGTGTCGATGGTGAATCGGTCTAAATTTGACCAGCCAATGAGAAGGGGGTGTGACAAGGAAAACAGTAGGAGCTAGCATGAGGTAGGAAGGAAAGGGGAAGGGAAGAAGGCCGATCATTTGCTAAATTGGAAAAGAAATGGGGTAGGCCAAGTCAAACCAATAAGGATTAGGATGCAAGGTTGACCATCTCAAATTAGTTCAAGAAGCTGAACCGGTATCCAATTAACAATAGAAGATGGGATGGGTTAGGACAGCACATATATTTTGATAGGTGCTCCAATAACCTCTCCCGAGTCGGCCCAAGCTCAACAAGGTGAAGCACATTCAGGCGTAAAAGTTGTGATGGACTTATTTACAAGTCCAAGAGCTCTCAGGCCAAATCGGGTAGGGCTCATAAGAGGAGAGATTACTTTCTCTATCAAGGTTGATGGAGAAGACAATCGAAAATGCCGAAATATGATAGCAGAGCAGAGAAGAAGAATAAGGGCCCTCCAACTTCGAATACTGAGGCGGCGAACTCGAAAGCTAAGGAAAATTGCCTGGAGATGGGGAAGGAAGTAGAGGTAAGACGTTGAAATGGCATCTCTATTCATGAAGGTTAGGCTCACATGAATAGAAAAAATCGTACAATAACACCATAAGGGAAAGGGAAGCAAGCGTAGACTCATTGTGACAACAGTGGGGAGGATTCTGACTTTGATCAATGGAAGAGTGGGAGAGGAGGCTCTAGTTGTTTGTCCACTGCGTACGTAAAAGAGAAGGACGACTTACAAACTCCTGATCAAGGGATGTCTCATCAACACCAGACAAAGGTGGGAAGACAATGGGGTGATAGGGTGTCGATGAGGGAGGATGAAGGTCTGTCCAAGGTCTCGGCCTTTGATGTGTGAAGCTCCCTGCTCTCTTCTGAAGGGAAAAGTGATTTCGAGAGTTGCGAAAACAACAAACTCCATCTAGTCGAGAGAAATGATGTAGTGAGGATGTTGTCTGCCCCAGTTTCTTCGAAGTGGGTGATTGCAAAGGTTAAAGCGGTGAGTAGGAAAATGGGAATCTCATTTGCTAGGATTGAGGACTAGGTTGAAGGGAAATTTTAAGAAATTGAAAGGAGAAGTATCAACCCAAGGTATGCTTCCCAACTTTGTCAAACGGGATCAGCTAGTAGCCATAGGAGGGAATTAAAGAACCTAGTGTCATCGGTGAAGTATGAAAAAAGTGGTGTTGGCTTAGTAATGGGAAGAAAGCCACAAAAGGATAGAGGGAAAGGGAAGAAAGGCAGTACGGATTTGATTGTTTATAATGTCAATGAATATAATCCTTCAGAATGTTAGGGGATTAAGGAGGAGTGGGAAGGAGTGCATTTGGGAACTCTGCAAGAAGTGGAAGGCTGATGTTCTTGTTTTGTAGGAAATCAAGCTTTCTTAGATGGGTAGGAGAGAAGCTCTAGCTTTATGGGGGAGAAGAAATTTTGGTTATTTGCATCTGAATGTAGTTGGTTCAATGGGCAGCATTCTAGTTGCCTCTCACTTCAGTACTTTGTCAGTTTCCCTGAGGTGTGTTTCGGTTGTAGACTACTTTGAATGGTTTTTCATGGGGGTGTATGGCCTAATTAATTCCTCTTCTAGATCCCTTTTGTGGGGGGAGTTGACAAATATTCAGAGTGTGGAACCTTCCTTGGTGTATCGGGGGAGACTTCAATGCCATTAGATATCCGGCAGAGAAGAAAGGGTGCAGGAGAGTCTCTTCCCATATGAAGCACTCTGAATTCATCCAGGCTCACCATCTATTCAATCTCCCCTTGATAGGAGCCCCCTTTACCTGGTCCATACATCAGGATGAACCCTCTCGCAGCAGACTGGACAAATTTCTGGTTTCCACAGGCTAGGATTACCACTTCAATAGGGCAAAGCAACATGGAATGATGAGAGAGGTGAAGGCCCATCCCCTTTCCGTTTTGAGCTAATGTGGATGACATGCGACACTTTTAGAGACAAAATATAACATTGCTGGTATTCCTTTCAATTTGAAGGGACAACTAGCTTTGTCTTTGGGAAGAAACTGAGGGCTCTTAAAGAAATCCTTAAAATATGGAACAAAGACAAGTTGGGTAAGGTGGAAACTAGGAAAAATGCTTGTCTTTAATCTATGGAAGCATTTGATTGGCAAGATTAGCTTGGGAGGATATCTGAAGTAGATTGGAAGCTAAGGGAGAGGGAAAAAAAGGAATACATGGAATGATAAACATGGAAGAAATCAGATGGAGACAAAAGTCAAGGGTGGACTGATGCGGACATCATGACCGAGATGATGATTAGCCCATGCTCACAGCTACTTTAGCTATTCTATATATATATATATATATATATATATATATATATATATATATTTATGTTATCGGTCTCTTTTAAGGAGGGGCACATAATTTTGAGGGTAACTTAGTCTTATATATTTATTTGGGGGGTTTTTGGTGTCTTTTGTTTTAGATAGGGGTATTTTAGTCATTGCTTTAATTAGATTGTAATAAACCTAGCCGTGGGGGCTATAAAACACCCCACACGACTTGGTTTTTTTTTATGATGAAATACTGAACAAACGAAAAAAAATTGTTGCTCACGGTTTTGGCTATTCTATGGCTTCTTCTTCCTCCTTCTTTGGTTCCAAGGTGAAGAACCCTAAAACCCTGGAATGGGTCTAGGCCCCCACCTAGTTTAACGTTGGTGGTGGAGGCCACTCCCTCCCCTTGGTTAAAGGTTCCTCATCCTTTCTCTCTTATCTTTTATATGTTTTTCTTTATAATTTTTTGTTGCTGCAAAGTGACGTACCTGTGCAAGGATTAACCCCAGCCATAACTCCTTGGAGTTTTGATTCAACCAGCACCCATAGGAGACTTCTCTGGTCCAGGCGATACCATTAGACGCAAAAGCAAGCGTTGGTCCTCAGTTTTACAACCAGATTTCCTACTCTTCTTTAGAATCAGGGGTGAAAGTCATAACAGTAGTGATCTCATGAGATCACTTGTTTCTCACTCATCCAAGGGACATCCTAAGCACCACTTTGTGAGGGTCTTTGGGACCCCTGGACAATCCTCTCTGACCCTTCCTGTCTTTATCATTGGTGTGATTGATTTCCACTGCATTGAACTCATTGCCAGGCATGAACATTGCCTGTAACGTGACTGTACGAGATTAAGTAGCACTGGCTGATCTCCATAGCTTTGCTTAGGGTGCCTTTCCTGGGATTTGAGGAAGCCCTGGATGATCCAAAAGGGACTAGTCTCAGTCCCTAAAGTTGCCCTATTCGAATACAGAGATTAAGGGATTTAGAGGCTGGCAGAACTTACTGTAACTGCATAAAAAAAATTCCGAACTCATTACACACTGCAACCAGGCTGCTTGTTTGACCATCTCCTGACCAGATTATCTCCTCTAAGGGCTTGTCGATCATCCTCACTGTCAAAACAAGTTGGTTCACTTCAATCGTGAGTCTTAATCTGTTCCTTTTTTAAAGTGGTTGTGCTGTGGGCTGTTGTGGTATATTTTGTGAACTGTGGGGCTAATCTTCTGAGCATGCTCCCATTATTTTAGCCTATTTTTTTATAACCTTAATCTTGTTTAGACCCTTTTTTTTTTATCCCCATACAAAATCCTCTAGTTGTTAGCTACTTCCCCTTTATTATTTCCTTATTTTGACCACTTTTTCACCACTTTATTACCCTCAGAATTTCAGGACGGCTACTTTGCAGTTCCTCTTTCTCTATTTCAATTGGATCTCTTAGCATAATAACATGGTCACTTTATTTGTTTATTAGTTTATAAGCCCGAATTCCTCTAATGCATATGAATGTAACTTGAAACCACTTGGTTTAGCATGTAAGCTTGTAAATTGTTTATTTTTATTTATTACTTTAGCAATTTTATTCCTATCTCCTGTGCACCCACCCACTAACCTACATGCATGCTGCATCATGGAGTGATTGAAAGAAGGTGACAGCAATAATTGATTCTCCATAAAATGGAAAACTCTAGATCAAGAATCAATGCGATTAAGAAGCTCAAGATCATTGGTAGATGGGTCTCGGAAAAAAAGGGAGTTGGCAGACAACATAGTGTCAATTTATGAGCACTTGTTCATGGAGCTGTTTGAGTTCCGCCCTCGGTTGGAAGGTTTTGAATTCAGAAGAATCTCTAAGGACGAGATTTTGGCTGGAGAATCCTTTTACGGAGGAAGAAGTAATCGCAGCCCTCCATAGTCCAAAAGAGGATTAAGTCCCTTGGCCCTTATGGATTCTCCTTAAAGTTCTATGCTGAATTTTGGGATATCATGGGAGATGAGGTGATGGCAGTTTCAAGGAGTTCTATCATACAACATCTTGGTGCTGCGGTTTGAACTCTTTACATTTATCGCTCTTATTCCAAAGAGAAAAGGAGCTGCAGAGTAGAGCTCAAGGACTATAGGCCCATCAACCTCCTTGGAAGTCTTTACAAGATTCTTGCTAAAAGATTAGAAGGAATAATAAAGACGGGATTATTTCTCAAAGCCAATGTGCTTTTATAAAAGGTAGACAGATTCTTGATTGTGCCCTGATTCCCAATGACTTATTAGACTCTATGGCTTTGTTTGATTATATGGAAAGTAAAAAATTTTGTGGAAAAGTAAATCAACTTTCCTAAATGCACAACTTTCTTCATGTTTGATTGTGTAGAAAGTTGCAGAGATGGAAAATAAGTTTTCTTAAACACTTTCCAACTTTCCAAAAAATGGAGCTTGCAGTTTCCATAAAAAAAGGTCGGATTGTTGTATTTCCTTTTGGAAAACTTTCAAAAAATTTAACTTACCCTCAACTTTCGAATGGCAACCAAACACCTCTTGGAAAGTTGAGGGAAATCATATTTCACTTCACTTCACCTTCACTTCACTTCACTTCTCCAACTTCCCATGCAATCAAAAAGAGCTAATAGCAAAAGCTAAAAAGCTTGGGTTCCTTTGCCAACTTGACATAGAGAAAGCTTTTGATCCTGTGAGCTGGTCTTTTCTTGACAGTGTGATGGACATAATGAGTTTCGGGCAGCAATGGAGAAATTGGATAAAAATTTGTATCTTGACACCTTCTTTTGCCATCCTAATTGATAGCTCTTCTAAAGGTTTTTTCAGGAATAGCCATGGGCTAAGGCAAGGGGACCCCTTATCACCCTTCCTTTTCATTATGGTCATGGAAGCCCTTTGAAGATTGATAGCCAAAGGGGAAAGTTTGGTGCTGATGCCAACAATGGAGTCCTAATAGTCCAAGTGTCTTTCTTCTCCAATCTGCCAATGACACCTTGCTGTTCTTGAGTGTAGACCTGGACCATATAAGGAATCTTCAAAGCATCCTCTTGCTTTTTGAAGCAGCCTTGGGTCTCAAGATTCATTTAAGCAAAAGCAATATCTCGGCTGTGGGGAACTGCCCAAACATGAAGGAATTGGCTAATATTCTGGGGTGCAATGTAGTAACTCTTCCAGTTAAGAACTTGGGTCTTCTACTGGGGGCGAAATTCAAGGTTAAAGGTATTTCAGACAATCATAATCAAGTTCGAGAAGATGTTGGCTTCTTGGAAAGCTCTCTACCTATCAAAGCTCACGCTACTGAAAAGTGTGTTTTTTAGCCTTCCTTTCTACTTCCTTTCCCTATTCAGTCCCCCAAAACCAGTGATGGAAAAGATAGAGCAGATTCAGACGAACTTTCTATGGGATTCTCATTCCGGGAAATAGAAATTGCACTTAGTGGGATGGAAGCAAGTATGTAAACTGATTTCCCAAGGAGGTTTGGGTATTCACCCTGTGAAGAAGATAAACACTGCTCTCTTAGGTAAGTGGCTTCGGAGGTATGGAGCTGAAAAAAAGACCCTGTCGTCAAATGACTACCTCTAAGCACGACATTATTGGGATCGAATGGGACAACAAGATTCCCTAAGATGATTATGGATATGGACTTTGGAAGGGTATTTCAAAGGTTTATGAACACTTTCTAAAGTATGTTACTTTCAAGGTTGGTAAAGCGGATTCGGTGCTTTTTATCTCTCAAAAAAAAGGGGGGGGGATTCGGTGCTTTTTTGGGATGATGTGTGGTATGGCCATTGTCCTCTAAAAAGTCAAGTTCCCAAGAATTTACTTGCTAGCTAGTAAGAAAGCTAGGTTGGTGAAAGATCATAACAATCATTCCTCTCCCCCTAATTGGCTCCTCCATCCATGGAGACTTCTTAATGATTGGGGGGTAGAAAGTATGGCGGAAATTCTTCATTTGTTGGACACTGCTAAGAGTAGGGGAGTCGAGGAGGATGTGAGGCTTTGGTCCAAAGAGCCTAGAGGGATTTTCTTAGTGTCCTCATTCTTTAAGGAGTTAATAGAGTTAAAACTTGCATTGTAACTCTAAAACACAAAGACGAAGAAGAAAGAGAGGAGAGAAAGAGAGACTCAAGGAAAATTGTATGTGTGTGTTAGGGTATTTTACACACCATATATATTATATATTTATAAATGATTCAGTACGTCTCTTAACTATGGAGAAGTATACACCCAAATAGAACAGGTACACAAATACCCCCCATATACACAATTGTATACTTCCACACTTCTCCTCAAGATGGTATGTAAATACAATACATACTAAGTTTGGATACTAAGAACTGAAAAGTAGTGGGATGCAACCCGTTTGTAGACACTTCTACTAATTGTTCACTGGTCTTGACAAAGGGAAGACAAATTTGACCTTACAATAGCTTTTCTTTTATAAAATGATGATCAACGTCAATGTGTTTGGTCCGATTATGCTGCATTGGATTATGAGCAATGCTAATAGTTGTCTTGTTATCATAATATAAGTTCATAGCACCTTTTACGGGAATGCCTAACTCAGAGAGTAATAACTTTAGCCAAAGTAATTCACAGACTCATGAACCATAGATCTATATTCAGCCTCGGCACTTAGCACCTTTGTTTCTTGCTTCTCCAAATGACAACATTTTTTTCTCACAAATGTACAATAGCCAAAAGTCGATCTTCTATCGAACACAAAACCAACATAATCTGCATCTCTATAAGCTTCCACACGAAGACTATCCCTTTTTGTAAACACCAAACATTTTCCTGTATCACGTTTCAGATATTTCAGTATTCTATATATAGCCTCCATATGAACCAGCATAAGAACATGCATAAACTGACTCACTATGTTCACAACAAAGATAATGTTAGAACGTGCCAATGAGAGATAAATCAGACATCCTACCAATCTTTTATATCTATTGGCATGAATATGTCTCACACCATCAGAATCATACAATTTTTTACTATGGTCCATAGGAGTAGTAACAGGTTTACAACCCAGCATACCTGTTTCACTGAGAAGACCTAAGGTATATTTTCTTTGAGAAATGAAGGTACCTTAATGTGGGATGTTTTTACATAGGAAATTGTCTGGTTTCTTGGCATAGTAAAAAACAAACATCCATCTCTCTGACTACAGCTAAAGCTAATATATTACAGTTGGGAGTGGGTGCATTCAATTTCTTTGGATGAAGCAAATGCTAGCATACTATGGACTACAACAAGATACCATGAGTCTATTTGTTGACAACACGAGTGTAGGCGTATATGTAATGTGCGTGTGGCTCTCCCTACATTTCCCTCTTCTTCTCTTTCCCCTTTCTATCTCTCCCAAAATATACAACTTGGTATCAGAGCGGGTTCATGATCGAAGACTGGTCGCGTCGAAGAAAGGCGAAGAAAAGCACTGCTGATGTCAGCCATATGGACACTGACATCGGGTGAAGCCCAAAAGTTAGGGTTTTTTATCGTGGTGATTTATCATGAATTGTCATGATTTTTTTAGGATTTTACAGTGATCGGATCTAAACTTTTTTGGCGATTTAAAAAAAAACGAAAATGGCCAGATCTGACAAAAGTGTTTGATTTGATCGTCTCGGGGGTTGTTTCAGTCGATGATCTCCTCTATATGGGTCTTTTTTTATAAGGAATCTTTTCCAATTGGTCTCGCGTCGTTTAGTAGAGAATCGAAGCATCGGTAACAAGTTTCGTCTGGGTATCCTACCGCCTGACATTTTTTAGGCTATTTTTCTTCGTTTTTTGCTTTAAAAAATATATTTAATTTCTCTAATCACCTTTTATGGGTTGTTAATCCCTATGTGAGTGTGATTACGGTTGTTGGTGGTTGCGATTTGTTGT
>JAOXJP010221899.1:0-11688 GCA_025762735.1 Platanus orientalis | reverse complement strand
ACCCTTAAATGGGTTGGTCCTTGTGACCTTTATATGTGTGTATGGTCTTTATGACCCCGGAGACCCTTATATGGGTTAGTTAGACGAAGTCCCGTAAACCCTTATGTGGGTTGCCCCTTGTGGGCCGGAAGACCATTTCATGGGTTGTCCCTCATGGGCCCATAGATCCCTTTGTGGGTTAGCCTTATGGTTTCAAGTACCTAATCACCGGATCACATTAATAGGTGAAGATGGTCCGATATATGCTATATGATATGATTATGTCGGAGACTCTTATACGAGTTATGTGATTTGTTTATCGGAGACCCTTATATGAGTTATGTGATTTGTTTTGTCAAAGACTTTTACACGAGTTTTGTGATTTATTTACCAGAGACCTTCACATGGGTTATATGTCATGAATTTGTCGTAGACTTTATATGTCTTACTTACATTGGGCCTTATTATGTGGTAGAGACCCCTTTATAGGTTGACATGTAGCATGTAGTACTCGACATGAGTTATATAGCACCTGACATGTACATACAGTACTTAGTATGTGGCATATAACATGTAGCATATGCAAGATTCAATCTAGTTCACTTTAGACTCTCTTGTGGTTATCTTGTGATATGTATACTCGTTTTATGGTAGGAATATATGTTTAGTAAATGTGATGTACTCTCATTCCTTAGTTTATCTTGATTCATTCTATTTGTTATTGTGGTTATCTTTGGCTTCCTTTAGTGTTGTATAAACTGCATATCTTCTCGCTAAGCTCGTCAAGCTTGCCCTAATTGGCACCACCCATAAATGTTTAGGCGCACAGGTTGGACTGCGCCTTAGGAAGAGGAAGAGATGAAGAAGAGGCTTTCAAGCCCAAGGATGTTATATTTCATTTCAGTTTTAGTTACTTTATTAGTGATGTAGTATTTTGTTTGTTTGAGATGGACTCCTTTATGGGCAAGGATTGTATACTTTATGAACAAGTGTAGGCCCCCTTTTATTTTGGATGGTTATGAGATACTTTTGATTTGTCATGATGTCATTTCTATTTCCACTGCATAGAATTTTAGTTACCATTGTTATTCTATTCCACTGCAATGTGATTATTATTTCAAATAGATGTGAAATGACAAGGAAATAAATATATATGGAAAATGATATGTAAAGAGATAAGAGGGTTGATGATACGTTTCGAGTTCATTGGTCTCTCTGTTATGAGAAACATATTCGGGGTGGATCATTCTCGTGTCACAGATCTGAACCCGGCCCACTTCGCGGCCCGTGGATTTGGGTCATGACACCCCAACGTGGGTTGGAGGCGGCTCTTGGCATACATAAAGGCATTTTTTTGAGTTCACTCAGGGGTTGGGTTCTCTCATGGAATAGTGTTTGGGAGCCCGGTGTGGCAGCACTGCGCAGCTGTTTGAGGACAGTGGCACTATGTGTGCACTACTAGCATGTGGTATGTGACAATGGCAACATGTAGGGAGCTGAGTGGGCTATCCTGTGGCCTTAGGATTCAAGTGTGCATTGTCCTTATGCTGAGCAAAATCCTGACTTGACTTTGAATAAGCACAGTAGTGACATGACAAGACTCATGGTGACATCTTGCATGGAAAGGCATAGTGTGTGGGTAAAGTGTCATGACCTTCGGTGGGCTTAATGTCTCGAGCAAGACTTGAAGATGTGATGTAGGGGTGTTGGGCCTTCAGTGTTATAAGCAGAGCATGGAGGATTCCAGGGTCATTTGAGATACACTTCGATGGCATGGTATGAGCGCCAAAGTGGTTGATTAGTTACGCTCATTGGCGGTAATAATATGGAAACCCTACGAGTGGGACAAGCGTCATGAGATGCAATGAACTCATTCGTGAGCCGATCAAGTAGGTCTTGACGTGACGGTGCTCTGGGCGAACAATATCTTTGTTAGTGTATATGGGGTATGTCGATAGGTTAGAAGAATGACTCAAATAACTAAAAGACTGACCTTAGTTAGGTAATGGTCGAGGTGTTACATGATTTTGACTAAGAGGTAAATTTGGCCATAACAATATGATTGTCAACCCGACTCAGCTCAACACTCCATTTGAGCTTGATTTGATAAAAGACCCTAAGTTAAGCTGCATTTGACTCAGCTTATTGAATAGCTTGTTTTATATATATGCGGCAAGGCTTTTCTATGCTCGGCGTATGCAAATGCTTAGGTCAAAGGGCAGCCACATCAGTGTTAGAAGTGATTTACACACACCCCCAAAAAGTGAAAATCACTTTCCGCGCTGACATTTCCGCTGGCTTGACTATCGGCGGATGTGGGCAGAGGTTAGGGGTCAGCGTATAAAATCCTCACCGATATATGGGTTGTTATGCATGTTTCAACGGAACATATATTATAGCAGCAATGATGTGTCGTGTATTGGCATGATATCATGTAATTGATTAGAAGTGCTTTAAAAAAATGATTTGATGTATATAAGAAAATAAAATTTGTATTTGTAAAGTTCTTTGAATTAAGTGTTCAATGTATTAAGATATCACGTAAGTCAAATGAAGCACTTGCTAACTATGGAAGCTTGGTGATAAGCCGAGCCTGACAGCTTAGGCTCGTAATTAACCTGAGTCTATCTGGTACCTATGCTAATAAATTGAATATGAATCAAATATTGGCAAATCCATGTTCAGTACATTTATAATCAAATATTTTTCTAAAAAATTAAATATTTAATCAAATCCTATATATATATTATGGGTTTATATTCATATCTGTAAGTTAATTGAATATCGAATACAGCTATATCCAGTTACAAAGCTATTTTCTACACGAATGGATATTTAATTGAATCTAACACACATGTTCATATTCATTTTAAGCATATACAAATATGAAGTCTGAACCAAATGCCAATAATAATACCCCGCAGATTTTGTCCACCTCCCTTCTAAACACTTAGTTCTACTGGGTGTCGGGGGTGGACACATCATCATCCAAAAGTGTTAAGTGCTCTCCCAAAATGTGTAAGTCACTTTTCTTCCTGATGTGTTTACCCCCTAGTGCCCTGTGGACCTAAGTGTTCGTAAGGGAGGCAGACAAAATCCTTCCTCATAATAATTGGATATGTTCATCCCTACTTGAACCTTCTTTTTTTGTGGAAAGCCTGAATTAAGTTGGTCAAAGCTCATCTCAGCCTTTCACTAACACCCCTAATTGTCCCACCTCGGATTAGATGCGACCCCCTTAAGGTGAGACTAAGTCAGCCCAGAATCAAGGGCTAACACATAGAATCAGAGGCTAACACATTTGCACCAAAAAAATGATTTACATTTTTTGGGGATGCTCTTGACAAAATAAATCAAAATATTTATGGTATTTTTAGATAAAACTTCAAGATTTCAATAGCAACGATATGATACTGTACATGAACCACAAAATATGGATAGTTTTTTGTCCTTTTGTTTGTGTAAGTGTTCGTATTTTTGTGGTTCATGCCCAGAGGTAACCCAGTCACCCAGGTCAAGCTTAGAGCTAAGGACCTCAGGCAAGAAGGAAGATTCCTTACTCAAGCCCATTCTTCCTTTAACAATTTTAAATTCGTATTCAATGGTTATTATTATTATTATATCAAATTCTAATTTCTTGAATTTTGCATATGGTATTACCTTTTTTTGGTAACACCTCTATTGCAATACTATTTTGTTAAGTTTTTTCCTATTTTATTATTACTGCTTTGTTTTTCCATAATTGATGGTATTGTTATATTTGTTTTTTATAGCCCCATGTTAATGAGACATTATATTTTTCAGTTTATTGTATTTGTTGTATTGCCTTTTGTGGTAAACCAAAATTTTAAGCCTCATACGTTTTGGCTGTTGGAAGCTAATTTATTGAGCCTTAATTTCATTAGTTTTTAATTATTTAAAGGCCCATTATAATGGGTTTCAACTGTAAGTCTTAATGTTGTAGTCCAACCATCCTTTGAGCCCATATTATAAATATGGGTACAGGACTTCAGTAGACATAAAAAAAAAAACAATATAAAAAACCTAAATTTCGTTGTTATTTTTTTATGTCTATTTTAGCTTTGTAATTTGATACAAAGCATTGTTGAAATTTGTCTTGTCTAGCGAGTGTGACATCGGTAACCTGTTGTATGTTGTATTAAGGAAGAAAGTAAAAAAGGGATGCAAAATTAGATTTAAAAGGATAATATGTCAGACATGGCTCAGGTCACCATTCCATCTTTTCATTCATATCCACCAATCTACAACGGTAAATGCTTTAACTTATTTTCGTGTTCGTAGTCTCAGATAATCTCGGATGAAGGTAAGAAAATTTGATATAATTTTGTATGCAAGATTTATTGTTACGTGATGTAATAATTCATAATATCTTGTGTCATGAATTCTAATATTTCAGTACCTTGTTACATGTGACGCTCAAGTGGTACCTTGTATATTGTGTCTTGATAATCTAAGCCATCTTCATTAATGATGATTGATAGTTAAAATAAAATATGAATTTAATAGTTAATTTCCGAACACTTCCTCATTCTCATATTCTGTTTTGGGTCATAACAGACCTCATTTATTTTTGCAGATTCAGTTAATCTTGAGTTCCCTAGACTCATAATAATTAGGTTGTCCAAAAGTTAATGCTCTAAAACCTCTACTATAGCTTGCTCTTAGTCTAAAATTAATAGATTGATTAGTTTTCTGGAACCTTAAGGGTGCTGCACAAGCATACTGAGAGGCTTGGATCGAGATCAAGTTTTATTCCAGTAGAACTCTTCTAGGACGATAGCAAAATCGTGGATAGAGAACTATACTAGCAACCTATCTAATTTATTGTAAAATTTTTGGTATTAATGATTGGACCATGCAAAATACAAATACCTTTTCTTGATAAAGGAACAAAAGGCTTAGTCAATTTCCTGTCTCAGGCATTTGATTTTCTGTTTCAATTAAGTGTGTGTCAGTGTGTGAATTCAAGCTTTAGATGAATCATGCAGATTGAGTGCCTATTATTTTGCATAGCTAGGTTCGAGTCTCTGACATATTAAAGATACTATGCCTCTTTCTTTATTTTTTGTTAAAAAAAGATACTATATCTCTAAGCTTAGATTTTGAACTCAAAATTTGAAGCTATTCAAGGCATAAAGAAAGCCCTTAATTCCAAAATAAGAGTTCTAAGAAGCTCCCAATCCAACCCATTGCACCCGCTAGGCCGCTAATGAGCTGCTGCCAGCTCCTTTAAACCCTGTAATGGCTGTTGACCCACCCTCTACTCCAACATAATCATCACGATACTACTCATCAATGAATGAACCATCTAATTTCAAAGAGGCATCTCATGGTCCAAATTCCTAATTAGTGTTCCTCCATGCTTATTGCTACAGCACCATGGAGGACAACACTTTGGTCCTGGTACCCCTTCATTCAATTAGATCATTGTTAGTTAAGCCCCACTACATATGATATTTAGTTGAGTGTTATAAAGCATGTCTCGTAGCCAAGGGTCCATCAGCAGCATGGAGTCGATCTTCATCCCAGTCATTAAACATTATGCCACGTCAATGTCCCCCCCGAGTGTCCCATCAGGGGGAGTGGCGTAGATGATTTCACGCCCTTGGTGTTTTGGTGGCTACGGCATCATTCTTCCATAGTGATAATCAGGGTCAAATTCCCTCAGTTGAATTATACAATGTGTGTGATTGTCCAGACTTATACGCTTCTTTTGATGCATATGTATGACTATCAAGTGGACCCAAGTGACTATATCAAAATAAATAAATAAATACATAAATTTTGTACCACAATAGGAGCTTTTTACATCCAATTTGGAACTAGTGACTCTAGCGCCTAATAGCAGATTGCTGAACTCATATGAGTTTTCAATCACTTCATGTCACATGTTTAATTTGTTAAATTAAATCTGGAAAAGCCTTGGACCTACAGATTAACAGGAGGAAGAAAATGTTCTGTGATGACAAAGTGTCTGTATTGTTTACGGTGAATTATAAGCTGACACATGATGTGTTTGGGCTTCAAAAAAGTGTTCAGGTGTTAGAAGAGAGACACCAAATTCAAAAATACATCATGTGTCAATTAATGGCACGCCCACATAGGCCTGTGACAACACAATCATTATCCTTAACAGGATAGGGGTTCGAAACAAGCCAGTACTTACACATCATATGAATTTACTATAACACCCTTCATTGACTTAGAAATGGTTCGAATCCTTAAGACAGTATATAAAATGCCTTTAAAAAAAATGAAGACCAGAGAGAGGTTATTAGTTTTACCTGGAATGGATTTCAACCCTTGATCATGATCCTACAATTCTCCAACAGCGAATCAAAGCATATCCTTGTAAGATATAACGAACAGCATCTATATGGGTGGGTCCAATTACAGATGTATTCACGACTGGGAAGACAAGATCACAGTTGACTCTTTATTCATAACAACCTGGCGTTTGAAGCCAGCACAAGATCACATCAGACCTGATGCCTATATTATTGATACCAGTATAATTTAAAGTAGGCATAAATATAACGTCACATCTATAAAATAAGATTACGATAACACTCTACGCATTCGATGTGAAGTTGAAGTTGGCGCAAGTGGTTTGCCTAAACAGAAGCGAAGAACTGAATCCCAACCTAGAACTCGCTAGATCGAACTGCAGTAGATTGTTCTCCAACTGATGCCCTCCTATAACAATCGAAGTTCTCGGGTTCGAACCTCCATCCACGAATCCCAGACACAAAACATCATCCCTCACCTGCACCATCGAATTCGCCCCGAAGATCCTCCAAAACACACTCTCGCTCTGCAAGACAAGATCGATGGCCGGCACCGCGGCCCCCACTCTCGTACTACCGATATTCTTCGTGCTGAAGCACACCTCAAAAGGTGCCACCGCCGCCACCCTCGTTATGTTCATGGCGGCGGCTGCCTTGACGAAGGCGTCGGTGACGGCGGTGTAGATGGAGGTCTCCATGACCGTGTAGGGATTGACGGTGCTGATCTTGGTCCCACCAAAGCCATTGCTGTTGATGGACAGCAAGGATGTATTCAATGAGACAGGGACTTCGTTGATTTTGATAGATTTGACTCCGATGAAGTACTCCGTCGAAGCGTCACCTTGTGAAAAGGCTGATGCTGTGCTAACGGGGTTGATAAAGAGGGGAGTGTAGATGAGCGACTGTGATGCGTCCACGTTGAGAAGCAACTTGTAGGGCCCATCGCCGAAGAATATAACACCGGTGGCAGTCGCCGACGACGTCAGGCAGATGGCGAATTTACGATGGAAGCTAAAGGCTGATGCGAATTGGGTGGGTAAGGCAATTCGGGTCCGACCCAGTCCTGCCATTCCGGAAACGCCACTAGCGAGGCCCTTTAGGAGGAATGTAGGGGCACATGAGAAGAGGAAGCGAGAGACGGTTGCCACCCGACCGGGGTTCGACCCGTTTGTTGAATTGACGGAAACGACATCTTCGGCGACCTCACCGCCTGTGGCGGTGCGAGTGACGGTATTGCCCGGTGTGACACCACATGTGTTGTTGTTGCACCCCGGCCTAGGACTGGAGAAACAGTCGCCGCAGCCACCGGCTTTAGCTAGGGAGCACTGGGCGGACCGGCAACGGGCCGGGCGATATGTGGACGAGACATATCCTTGATCGCAATCGACCCATAAGAATTGGCCTCCAAGATCAACAACAAGGCTTATAGAAACTAGGGGGGTTCTTTGGTTGATATGGGTTATGTATTGGAGGGTGGAGGCATCTTTGGTGACCGGAAGGACTAGGGCTTTTGGCCGGAAGGAAGTCTGGGCGCCGGAGAGAGATAGGAGGAGAAGGAGAGAAGAGAAGAGGAGGAATTGGTGAGAAGAAGCCATGCGAGGTTTTTTTGGGTAGGTTGTAGCTAGAGATGAAGAAGTAGTGGAAGGGCACGTCTTTTTATAGTTGTGGTTCTTACTTTAGTCGTTTGCTTGGGAATACGCGGCGGAGGCCAACGTCAACAATGGCGACTTTGATGCCAGCTCCTGAGCTCCACCTCCACCGATGGTGAACTATGGAGGCATTTGAAGTTTGACCAGAAGTAGTGGTGGCACGGTCGTTTTGATTTGCTGACGTCATGATAAGATAAACACGTGTGCGCCTTTGATGGTTTACACTCAGGATCCTATCCTGAATGAAAATCACCAATCTCTTATTATTTTTTTTTTTAATAAATCAAATGCATTCAATGTTTACGTTGATTGATCCAGTGGCGACTTCGAATGTGAAATCAAAGGTGGAAAAGATCTAATACACCTAAAACACTATGTCCCCCCGTGTCTCCACAAACAAATGGTAAGGTGGATATGATTAGACGAAATAATTGTTCTGTTCAAGATGGTGTTGAAGACACTAGGGACTTCACATGGAATAAAATGTTATAATATAGAGAATAATATGTGATTATGTAAATAATAAATATTTATTTTATGTAATTAAAAGACTTGACAATAAAATGAATAGAGATGACTTATAGAATAGATGATTTGAAAAACCAGAAATTATAGTTAATCAAGACTAGTGTTTGACATTATATATGTTTTTGACAGATTTCACCATTTATAGTGGTGTTTACAAATTTCTTGTATTACTTTCTAGGATACAATGATCAAATACACATAGAAAAATCATTGTAATTTATGTGTCTAGCAAACCAAAATTGTGTTTTTATTTTGTTTTATTCTCTCTTACACAAATGTTATGATGCTTAATATTTTGGATGCTTTTAGATGCTTAAAATACAAGATGAATATAATATTTATAAACCATTTATGACTGTTCAAAACAAACATAAAAACACAACTTGTGATTGTTCAGAACAGACATGAGTGATAAAAGATGTGAACGTATTAACATATCTATGTTTGTTCAGAACAGACACTATGACTATTTAGTTCAGAATAGTCACGAGGGTAAAATGGTAAGATATGTGACTGAATATACACAACCACAGTTTAAACGTTTGGGGAGAATTTAAAAAATAATTTTTTTCATAGACTGTCCACGTCCAACTTAACCTAACCCGGTCTAGTGTGGTGCGCATGTATATTTAGGCTTAACCCATATTGTTTAAGCCCTCCCCCTATTACAAAATTGTGGTGCCCCTTGAGGCCCAAAAGTATTTTCGATGAAAATATATATAAACCTTCAAAGTTTTATGAGTTAACCGGTGTGAATTATTCAAGTTTTACACAATTTAACCAATGTTCAACTGGACGCTTTTGGAAACAATTATTCATTTTTCCATTAACGGTTTTAAGCAACTAATCATATGGCATTATTCTCTTCATAAAGAACATAACCCCCTATGAACCCACTTCAAACGTCTTGTGGATCCTACTTTTATTTTGGCTTAAAGATTACCAAACAATCATATTACAAAACCGTTTCTAACATAAAATAGGTATGAGTTAGATAAAATTTTAAATTTCCACCCATTTTATTCCATATGATGTCTCTTGGTGTCCTCAACCCCAAATCCTAGACAAACATTTGCTCCTTTTTATAATTTCCGAATGAAAAATAGGTGCTCATAAAATAAGGTTTATAGGGTTAAAACCGTAAAAAAGTGTTCAAATGAACATTTTCTCCCTATTTAAAAGAGGCACCGAATTGAATAAGCCATCATGTGTCAAATTGTGATGTGGGGACATGGAGGAATATACTGTTTTGGCTGTAGCAGATCCTTTCCCAATTCAAATGGATCAAATAAGAATTGATATTTTGAATCATAGAACAATAATAAAATATAGGATTGACAAGTGGCCCTTATTTATTTTATATGTCAATTCCTGCATATATATATAATTTTAATTAAATGACATTTGGGGGGAAAAATTTGCCTTGAAAACTGTAATTAATTAATCATTCATAGAAAATAAAATAAAAAAACTGTAATTAATCAAGAGAACTAGACTTTCGGGAGTCAAATAAATACTGAATTTATAGTATCTTCTAGAGGCATTTTGAATAAATAATCATAGAATAACAAACTTTTAATTGTTTTATAAATCCTTTGCATAATAGAAACTTCGGGTAGAATTCAATTGAATTTGTTTAGCTAGTTATTGTAAATTTCATTAATTTTTTAATTAACTTTATTTTGTTCTTCAAAGATAATTAGTTTTGGATGTGGACGACAACCGTTATCCCAAATTGTAACCTGTCCCTTTCTAGGCCTCTCGTTGTTACAAATTTTTTACTTTTCTTTCTATTAATGACCCCCCCTCCCCTCCCCTCCCCCGGTTTTTCTTTTCAAAAGATCTGATATAGGTTCATACCTCATTGAGATTAAGAACGGTATTAAATGAAAAGAAAACTGGTCTTCAGTTGAATGAAGACCTATGGCCGCATAATTGGATAAGATCCAACATGTACATTTTGAATCTTTCCCTCCCTCTAGAAGCTAATGGTCCTCTTCTAATCTTTCATCTTCTTTTTCATTTTCGCAAAAGTAATTAAAAAATTCAACAATTTAGGGCTTTGTTATTGTTGTGATATGTCTAGGTTGGTTGGGATTGAACTTGCACCTTGTAATTTAGATACGAACTGTCAACCAGCTGGGGTCTTGCTTAAACTAGGCTAAAATGATAAAATAAATAAATAAAAGTGAGATAATATTCATCCTATTATTTTATGGTTAAATATAATCCTACTTTGAATCAGTAGTCTAATTTGTAGACTTTGCTGAAAATGGACAAGATAATGTGGGCCCCTTTTTATGAGCTTGTAAACTGTTCAATTTCTCTTTCCAATCTTCCTTTCTTGCTTGTGCCAAAGTTTTTACTAAAATATATATTGCACAATTTTCCCACACATGCCCATTGATTCAGATCAGGGAGAAACTTGGACTGATTCGCAGGTTAGGGGGCCAACTCAAGCCCAACCTTAAGTATATAGGGTCCAATCCAAGCCCATCATAACCTGTTCTAGGGTTTGAGCTTACCGTTAAAAAAAAAAAAAAACAGCCAACTCAAACTACATTTCTCAACCTCAAACATAGTTTGGGTTTGAGTCAAATTGAGTTGGATTGCTTGGCTTTGTGCTATTTTGCACTAATGAAACATTACAGTAAAACCATTAATTTCATGATGTTAATTATATAAGAAATCAATTCCATAAACTAATATCTACTAACCTACAGCCTACATAAAAAGTCCAAGTGTCAAATTGGATTGGGTTATCCAAGGCCTCAACCCAAGCCCAATCCAACCTAGATCAGATATGTGTTTTATAGACCCAAGCCCAACCAAAGGCCTGAACATCCCTACCCCACTCAGGCAAAAATTTGGCTTGTGAAGTCTCATTAAGTTTTTCTTTTTTCCATAAGGTGTTTCATTAGGTTGCAAACCCAATTCAAATGAATTACACATCCATGTAGAACTGAGGTATTCAGCAAACTCCTCCCCCACCCCCACCCCCGCCCCCGGTTTTTAGTTTCAATATATTTTCTTATAAAAAAGAAAAGAAAAAGTCTGATGTTCCTGTTAGATTCGACAAAGATGAAAGTCTTGTCGTCGCCCCTGTGCTTGGGTGGCTGCGTCTATCTTCCATAGGAAAGACTCAAGGTTGAATCCCTAAGTGGAGGGGTGAACAGTGCATATCACTTGCATGTGATTGTCACACTGCCTCATATCCTCTGCGC
>JAOXJP010221888.1:7500-11689 GCA_025762735.1 Platanus orientalis | reverse complement strand
GAGAGAGAGAGAGAGAGAGAGAGAGAGAGAGAGAACACATAAAAAAAAAAACAGAGTAGGGGGAAGGGAGAGGAGAGAGAAGAAGAGGAAGGGAGAGGAGAGAGAGGAAGAAAAAGAGGGGGGGAGAGGAGAGAGGGAGGGAGGAAGGGAGATAAAACACAGGAAAAAAAACTTAGGGGGAAGGGAGAGGAGGAGGGAGGGAAAGAGAGAGAGGAAGAGGAAGATAGAGGGAGGGAGAGGAGAGAGAGAGAATGCCGGAGAGGGAGGGAGAGAGAGACGTCGGGGAGAGAGAGGGAGGAGGGTGGAAGGAGGGGTAGTTTAGGGAGGGTGTTTTGGGGGAGGGGTAAAATATAAATTTTTTTTTCTTTTGTGTGGTGATCAATTTTAGGGGTGCCAATAGCCCTTCCCGTTGAATTACTCTATGTCTTCACACTTGACGGGGAGCAAATTTTCTGTTACTCTATGTCTTCACACTTGACTGGGAGCAAATTTTCTGTTTACAAACTTGTCTGCTCCCCATGTTCTCACACCAAAGGCTGACACGTGAAGTGTTTTTGAATTTGGTGTCTCTTTTTGGGTATCTACTTTTTCATATAAACACTATTTTACTGTTTTAACCCTATACACCCCCATTTTGGATATGTACTTTTTAACCCAGTACCAGCAGCCTATGTGAATGGGAATAGGAGAAAAATTTTATGTGATGAAAATGTGTCTATAGTGAATTTTTAGCTGACGCTTCTTGTGTTGGGGGGAGGGATAAAAATGTTCAAAATAGTGTTCGGATGAAAAGGTCGACAGCCAAAAAGAGACACCAAATTGAAAAACCCATCATGTGTCAATCAATTGGCACGGCTTATAAAGGTCTGCTCCTAAATGTTTTGCTCACACAAAGGGTGGGTGTATATTGTTAGAACTCAAAACTGTTAAAATGGTTTTCAAATTTAAAAGTAGGTATCCAAAAGTGGGATGTATAGGGTTAAAACCATATATAAGAATCTGTCTATGATATTGTATGTCCTACCGTGTCTTACATACCAAGACTGGGTGCATAGGGTTAAAAATGTAAAATACAGTTATCAAATGAAAAAATAAGTACCCATAAAAATGGAGTGCATCAGGTTAAAACAGTAAAAAAATGTGTTCAAATAAGCATTTGATTCTAATATAATAAAACAAAACAATTGTTTTGCGATGAAAGTGGCTATGAGCCTCTATGATGAACCATAAAGCTGATGCACAGTGTATTGGTTAAAAACGGTCAAAAAAGTGTTCAGTAGGCACCAAATTCAAAAGAGAGCAAATGTTCTGCCAGGATTTGTTGTCCAGGATGGTGTCCAAGACGACATAACGAAGAAAATTGGCTGGGGTTAGATGAAATTTCAAAGTACAGCCCATTTTCTTCCCCGTGCCATCCCTTGGGACACCAAATCCTAGATGAAACATTTTCTTCTAATTCGTTTGGAAGAAAATGTTCTATGAAAGTGTCTTTAGCGTATATGGTGAATAATAAGTTAACATGCGTTGTTTTCGGGATTAAAAACATCCAAAAAAGTGTTCAGATGAAAAAGTAGGTGTTCAAAAATCCCAAAGGTTAGTGTCTGCTCCCCTTAACTAACACTAACTTCTGCTTCATGTCAAGGGGTATGCACATCAGTGCCAAAAAGTGATATTTGGCACCCCCCCTAAAAAAAAACAAAAAAGTATAAATCATTTTTCAGCACTGATGTATCCGCCCCTGACACCAAGCAGAGGTTAGTGGTTATTTTTTGGCACTGATGTATCCGCCCCTGAAACCAAGCAGAGGTTAGTGGTTATTTTTTGGCACTGATGTATCCACCCCTGAAACTGATGTATCCGCCCCTGAAACCAAGCAGAGGTTAGTGGTTTTTAGGAGACTAAAAAGTGTTTATGACTCTTTGTGACCACATCAAATACTCCACATGTCAGCCGTAACGTGGTCGCAAAGGATCACAAACACTTTTTGGTCACAAAACAATTGTTTGTGCAGCATATGATCATAACCATTTGATGGGCACATGATATCATATAGGACAATGGAAGCAAAGTTAGCAATGGATTGGAATCTTTAATAAGAACGATTGATAGGAGAATGATTTTCCGTGTTGATACAAACCTCTATAAGAAAGGGCGGCTTCGCCCAACGGTAAACCGTTAGCATCTCTGTTGGCGCAGGTTCAAGTCACGGAAACAGCTTCTCCAGAAATGGGAGTAAAGCTGCGTTCATCTTGCCCTCCCTAGACCCTACATTAGCGAGAGTCTCGTGTAAAGTTACCTTTTTTTTTTTATTTTTTTTATTTTTTTTATTTTTTTATACAGGCCTTTATAAATGTTATTTGATTGATACAAGATGGTTTTTTCTTTTTAATTTTGATGTCTCTTCTTTTCAACTCGAATCGTCTGTAGGCGTAGGCAAGCCTTGTAGGGCATAGCCTAAAGAAGACATGTGTTTAACTTTTAGTTCAAGTTACATGACCTTAGTTATAACTATTTACCACCAAACCATAGTTACAAACCCATGTTAAGTCATCAATTTCGACGTCTAGCAACAACACATACAACTCCATCTTCTGTCGACGAACAAGTGGAACTCCATCTTCCATTCTCTTTTGTTGCCGACGGAACTCCATCTTCCATTCTCGTTACTCAATGCAGAGATAAGATTGTTTTGCCGTCATTGAGATTCCTTAGCGTCTACAGAAAGTAGAAGTAAGAGATGCAAATCGCTGATTTCCACAACCGTGATGACGACAATGACCATAAAATGGCCGGTAAGAGACAACGAGGAGGGTAGAGTGGTGATTGTGTGTCTTATTTGCCGCGATCGATTCTCTCTCGCTGGCTCTGGTCTGAAGCGAGGGTCAAGGGAGTGGAACAGCCCCCAGAGAGGGGTAGTATTGTCTAGGTGTGACTGTGAGAAAAAGAAAAAAAACGAGTGGCAAAGAGTAAGTAAAATGGATGAAAGAGAATTCGTTAATCAGTCTTTGTTATTAAGGATAAGCTAATGGATTTTATTAATCGAGTGCTCTTGCTTCACAAGGGTCGTATAGAAAAGTTCAAGCTCTCGAGTTCAAAACTACAAAGTTGTTCCGATATTGATCATTGGATATTTTCTAAAGGTCTATGGTTGCATATTCAGACCTCCACCAGCATTTGATGGGTTTAACAATCTCAAGAGCCTGAATCTTCAGCGTATGACTTTTGTTGAATGCACATTTGAAAGTATAATTTTTAGCTGTCTACTGCTTGAGAGATTGCCATTGGTCAACTTTGAAGAACATACTGACATTAAAATCCATGCATTAAATCTTAAATACTTATAATTCACTGGTCTTTTTAAATCCCTCTGTCCAAAATACCCAACTTCTAATTACTGTGTCAATTGGTTAACTACAAGGAGGTGGCCCAAAATGATGAACATCATAAATGCAGAACTTCCAACTGTGTAAGTTCTGGTTCAAGTGGCGGCCTAAAACACTCTCAAAGGTATTTTGCCAACCCAAAACTGCAAGATGCAAACTAGATATAATTGCGGTTTTCTAATGAAGAAAGCATTTATGATCATATACAAGAACGAGAAATGTCTAAAGACTCAACTATTTGACTGTTACCTGTTAGAAGCACATGAGGTGATCTAGAAAGAAAATAATTAAGACAGTTGAGTTTTTCACAGCCTCCTACCTTTGGGTCACAAGCTAACCGGTGTATTATCTCTACACGGTTTAAAAGGTTATTGAAAGACCTATCATACAAATTCTGGAGAGAGGAGGGGGACTCACTATTATTAGTCTTAAACGAACCCAGTTTATTCTCCAAAAACATTAACCTTGTTGTGCTGAAGCCTAGATTTGAATCATATGCAACAATAAATAGAAGAAAATTAATGCAAACCGCAAATACACACCAAATACAAAGACGATTTAACGTGGTTCAGCGTAAAGCCTACGTCCATGGACAAAGACGATCAAGAGAGCTTCACTATGTAAAACCAGAGATTACAAGAGCTTTTCTGCTACCTCCTCTCTCTTCCAAACCCTTTTTAAGTTCCAAGAGAAGAAACCCTAAACCAAAAACCCACTTAACACTTATAAGAGAAAAAGTCCATTTTTTCCCACACGTTAAAACCTTTAAACAAAACCAAAACCAAACTTCCATTTTGACAAGTTTC
>JAOXJP010221888.1:0-2500 GCA_025762735.1 Platanus orientalis | reverse complement strand
AACCGAAACAAGTGCACAGAGTCACCAAACATCCCCTCCCATCTTTCCTTGAACCAACGTGTGTTAGTCAACCTGTATCTCACCCTCAATGGTGTGATGCTATGTCCAGTGAGCTCACTGCTTTTATGCGACATAGAACCTGGGATTTGGTTCCTCCACCTAAAAAATGTAATCCAATGGGATGTAAATGGGTGTTTAGAATAAAAAAGAAAGCTGATGGTTCAGTCGATAGATTCAAAGCCCGGCTTGTTGCCAAGGGGAATAATCAATGTCCTGGACTCGATTATAAAGAAACTTTTAGCCCCGTTGTCAAACCGGCAACAATCCAGTCAGTACTAACCATAGCTGTTATGCATGGATGGGAATTGAGACAAATGGACGTTAACAATGCATTTTTGCATGGACAATTGACTGAAACAGTGTATATGATGCAACCTCCCGGCTTCAAAGATATGTCCAAACCTAAGCATGTGTGCAGGTTAAAAAAAACTATTTATGGACTTAAACAAGCCCCTCGGGCATGGTACTCAACCTCGAAGAATGCTCTAATAGAACTCAGTTTTCACAAATCACAGGCTGATTCTTCACTGTTTATTTATCGACATGCTTCAATAACATGCTATTTTCTTGTCCATGTCGATGATCTTGTTATTACAGGAAGTGATAAATCTTTTGTGGCCTCTGTTATTCAGAAACTTGGTGCTCAGTTTTCCTTGAAGGATATGGGTTTTCTCCACTTCTTTTTAGGAGTAGAAGTTATTCCAACCTGTGCAGGTTTATTCTTGTCCCAACACAAGTATGTGCATGATCTCTTAAAATCCACAAATATGAATGGCGCAAAAGACATTTCAACGCCTCTTTCAACTAACACCTCCCTCAAATTGGTGGATGGCACTGCTGCAGTTGATACCACTAAGTTCAGACGTTTAATTGGCAGCCTACAGTATCTATCCTTGACCCATCTAGATATCTCCTTTACAGTCAGTAAGCTGTCACAGTTCATGCACAAGCTGACAGTCACACATTGGACAGTAGCAAAGCGACTTATTTGCTATCTAAAGCAACCAATCTTCCATGGGATTCAACTAAAAAAATCTGCTCCTCCGTCTTTAACCACATATAGTGATGTCGATTGGGCTGGGAACATTGATGACCATACTTCAACATTGGCTTATATCACATTTTTGGGTTCTAATCCAATCTCATGGAGCTTAAAAAAACATGTTGTTGCACGTTCGTCCATGAAAGCTGAATACCGTGCTCTTGCAAATGCAGCAGCTGAAACAATGTGGCTTCTAGCTCTCTTTTCTGAACTTGGTTTTCCACTCAAGGGACCACCTTCTCTTCTATGTGACAATCTTGGTGCCACTCATCTAAGCTTCAATCCTGTTCAACATTCAAAGATGAAACACATTCAAATTGATCTTCACTTTGTACGTGATTTAGTTCAAAAAGGAACACTCAATGTCAGTCATGTGCATACTCAAGATCAACTTGCTGATTTAATGACAAAACCACTATCAAGGCAGCATACAAAGTTTCTGAGAAACAAGATTGGTCTTACTGATGGCAGCACAATCTTGCGGGGGCGTATTAAGGACATTGACACAGATCACAATTAAATCACAAAGGAATTTTCTCAGCTGAAATCCGTGTGAATATTTTGCAATTAGTATAGAGAAAATCATGCTTATATGTTTCTATATTTAAAACTATGTAACAGCTATATATTCTAGGTCATAAAGGTTGTATATTTCCTAAGATAGAATTTTAGACTTGTATAAAAACACTCTGTAGAGAATCAATGAAATGCGTGTAAAAAGTTTCCATTGATATTATTCATGCAGTGTTTTATTCTTTACACATCTAGCCAGACCATCAGTGACTCCTAATGCAGGTAATCACTTCTTATTCCTCATTCTCTTTTCATATGTGTTAATCTATCACCTTTGATGCAAATTACACGTACTTGGTTGGTAACTATTAGAAGAGTTAACCTTATAGTGTGATATTGTTTGGAAACCTACAAAGTATTTTGATGTTTAGAAACACTATAATGTTGAATGTTGTCATAAACCTATTATGTTGGAACTTATTGCTTTGTACTTACCAAAGGAAAAAAAATAACAATCTAAATAGATTTGCATTCTTGTGTTGTATATATACAGCTATGCATTGGGGTCCTCTGCCACATATTCAAGTTTTGGGCATTCATAGGAATTATGTTTCAGATAACTTCTTAAGAAACATTCTTAGAGAAGAAGGTGATTTTGAGTATAAGAAGGAAATTGTCGATTCAATTGTTATTCTCATAAGAGATATGCCAGATGCTAAAGAAAATGGACTACTTCAGCTATTTTTTGTTAACGTTTCTAATGTAGATAGATACTTTTTTGCTATATATACAACTATTTGTTGAACACTTGTTGTACATGTGTGATGACTAGGCTTGTTTTTTTTTTTTTTTGTCTAGCTATGTTCACTGGTTTCCCTGCAACGT
>JAOXJP010221877.1:0-11689 GCA_025762735.1 Platanus orientalis | reverse complement strand
AGATTACATCTTGTTTTAGAACTAAAATATAGTGTACCTATGCCTTTCCCATTAGATGCAAATTTATGGGAAAATCTATGATCTAGAATAGGAACCATATATAGCATATATGTTAGAAATGATTTTTATAAATGACTATTTGATCAGCTTTAAGCCAAAATAAAAGTGGGACCCACATGACATTTGAGGCGGGTCTACGTGCCGTTGTGTTCACCTCCATGACGAGAATAACGCCATATGGTTGGTTGCTCAAAACCGTCAATGGGTGAATGAGAAATTATCTCCAAAAGTGCCCACTTGAACATTAGTTAAAGGGTGTAAATCATTGAATAGTCTCACATTGGTTAGCTCATGGAACTTTGGAGATTTATATACATCTTCCTTAGACAAATGTTTGGGCCCTAAGGGGTACCACAGTTTTGTGGAAGGGGGAAGACCTAACCAACATGGGTTAAGCCCAAACACACACACACACACCTTGCACTGAACTGGACGGTTTGTATATATATAGTTTTTTTTTCAAATGTTTCAAGTAACCATTAAATGTGTCTATTCATTCACATATTTTTCCCTTGTGTTTGGTTTGAACAATCATAAGTTGGAAAATCCTTTACCTTCGTGTCTATCCTAAATAGTCATGATTTGTCTATAAATATGCATCCCTCTTACATTCCATAAAATAGAAAAAGGTCATAGCATCTATAAAAGAGAGAAAAATTAAATTTTGGTTCGGTAGGCACACAGATTGCATTGCTTCTTCTGTGTGTATTTGATCATTGTATATTGGGAGGTAGACATTCAAGAAGTTTGGAAGCACCACTGCAAGGGGTGAAATCTATCTTAAGAACATAGTGTCTAACACTAGCCTTGACCAATTGTTGTTTTTGACTTCTCAATTCATCCGGTCTATAAGTAGTTTTTGTTTATTTTATTCACAAACTTCTAGTTTTGTGAAGTAAGTACCTATTGTTTATAGAATCTCAAATCATTCTTTAATATATTAACAATATCATCCTTTTGTTGTATGTTATAGTTAGATATATGGGCCAAATGTCAAAAAAATTTCTAATGCTCGGCTTTTCTTTGCCTAAGATAATTAGTTCAGAATAAATATCTTTACTTCAAGTCAAGTTCATCTCCAATTAATGGGAACAAGAGCATAGCCCCAAGAGTATCAAACGAAGTCTTCCAACCTCTCCATATAGTAGGTTAGAATGAAAACGACACTTATGGTTGTATTGATATCGCGACCTAATCCCCTTGACCCAACCAATTCCTAACTCTTCACCACCCAAAATGTTCCTAGAAGCAAGCAACCACAAATAATGATCAACTGGGATCCTTTAGCCATAGATAATTAGCAACTGGATGATCAAGAACATGACAGGTCGACATGGTAAATGGGATCTCTCATAATTTATGATGGCAGCACACGTGGGGGTGGGGGCACCTTTACATGTGATGTTACGTGTGATTAATCTGTCGTTTAGTTATAATTATTGGGGGAATTCAATTAGAGGAATATGACCGTATCCACACCTGGTAGACTGTAAAGATGGTCTGGTGGTGTCTTACCAGTTTAGGTTAGCTTATTCACATGCACAGTTGTAATGTGCTTGGTACATGCTCCATTTTATGGACCATCTTGAAGAATATAGACCCCGAAAATACAGAATTCTTGCATTCATTAAGGTTATATGTGAGGTAGATTTTGGTCTAGATTATTATTAAGAAATAAATTAACCAGCTCTCTCAAAATCCTAAGATGTTAGGAAATGTATGAGTTCATATACTTATTATATTTCGAACACTTCCACGACACTCCTGGATAATGAACATTGGAATACTAGGTGAGATTCCACATAATATACACGTGTGCACAACAAATCCAAGAGAATGATTGCATCACAGAGAGATTTGAACTGGCAACCTAACATTGCTATGATACCATATTAAGAAGTAAGTTAACCTACTCTCCCAAAACCCTAAGGTGTTACGAGAGTTATGAATTAATATACTTATTATATTTCAACACAGATGTCCTAGATGTTAACCATCTAACATATGATGATCTCTCTGCTTTTAAGGTATTGTGCAGTGACACCGATTATGCATTGTTGGAAAGTCTATAGGTGTTGTACCACAGACCTGGTTCAAAACCATCTTCACCTACTTACCAATCAACAAAAAAAAAAAAAAAAAGATTTACATTCACCCGGTTTAAACGTTATAGCTTAAGAACACGGTTCAATGCTTTGTTTGAAAAATCTTGCAAGTTGTCTATTTTGTGGATCTGTAAATCATTGGCAATTCCTTGAGAGTGAATTTTATTATTATTATTTTATATATTATGTTGGATTTAAATTGAGTAATTTAATGAACATGATCACGTACAATAATCAATGGAAGCAGTTTTCTCCATTGAAAGAATCGTCCAACTATAATATAAAGCATTGACTAAACAAGACTTCCACCAGAAAAAAAGAGGGCCTTTTGCACCTATGCCCCTATCTTTTGAAAAATTGTATATTTTTCTTCCTGTTTTCGTATTTATGCATATCCTCCTATATTTTTCAGATTTTTTTCCTTACCCAAGTAGTTAGGATAAGGCTGTTGTTGTTTGCCGTATTCATACCCGTGATGCCAAAAATCCACTTATTATTGTTAAGTTTTGACCACATATATAATCAAAATGCCCTCTATAATTCTTCTTCCAAAAATACAATAATTTAGGATATTTTGTTTTGTTGTATTGATGTCACGGGTATGAATGCGATGAATCTTGATTATTAGGGAGTGTGATTACAAAAGTATCAATGACAAGGGAACAGACGAAGGGGTACAACTGCAAATTGGCCCCAAACCCCTCTCCTCCGCCCCAAAATAACAAAACAATTATGAATAAAATAACGTGTTGTACTCTGGTTCAATGAGAGTAGATGCTTATGTGGGGGAATGGTAATTTTTAAGAAAAGAAGAGTTACACATCAGCACTGAAAAGTGATAAGCGCCCCCCAAAAAGTGTAAATCACTTTTCGGAACTAATGCGTCAGCCCCTTGATGCTGTTCAAACGCATCAGTGCAAACTTCTTTCTTCCGTAATCCACAATCCACGCCCCTATAACTGTTAAAAAGGTTGTCAACTACTTGGTAACAAAGCAGGCTTTATTAATTTTACCTCAATTATTGGTTTTCTAATGGTTTGTTTTAAAAGATACGGTAAGATTAGAATTAATTGTGGTGTTATTACATTGGATTATGCGTTTTATTAGAATGTTATTCAGCAAACTTAATTAATCTATCCAATGACTTTTGGGTATTAGTCGACGAGGCCAAAAAGTTTCAGAGGAATGCTATTACCATCATAGATGTAGATGGAACTAAATTATCATATCGGGCTGGTCGTGCTTATCAACATGTGGCAGCTCCTTACAGAGGTCACGTGTTGCCAGATGGGCAATGCTTGTCTTGTTTGGCGACACCTGTTAAATTTATGTTATTATAAAGAGTGGCAGTGACATGGAACTGTCGATGAGTTTCCTGGCTCTGAGCAAGATGACAATAACTTGGCCATCTCAAAAACTAGTGATTATAACAACTTGCTTTGGATCTTCTTCAAAACAGTACTACGTAACAAAATGCAGAATTCCATCTCTCTCAGTACCTTGAGAAACATCTTGTCAAAACAAGAGATTTCTCTTACCCCTTCATCTGTCAACTATTCTAACGTAAGCCTATATAACTCAAATGAATCGAAGGTAATTTCTGTCACATGCCATGAAGTCCTGACCGAGAACTTGAGAACAAAAAAGAGACACGGGGCTCTAACATTCACACAAAATGTGAAGGAACATGTACACTGTCTTCCATCAAATGACAAAGATGCCTTAAGAGCACCATTTAGGACTTGCTTACATAGAATAATGTCTAGGTTCGATAATAATCCTCAATAATAAGTAGTTTACGGAACTCCGTAAGAAAGTAAAAAAGTGTTCGAATGAACATTTGTTCCATATTTAAAAGAGGCGCCAGATTTTTAAAAAACCCTCACATGTTGGGCTTGGATTACTTATTAATGAAGTTTGTACTGATGCTTTGAACAGCACCAAGGGGCTGACATATAGTTCTGAAAAGTGACTTACACTTTTGGGGGACAGGGGGCGGGGGGGACTTATCACTTTGCAGTGTTGTGTCCACTCCCTGGAGCCATTCTTATGCATCATACTAATTTAATTCTTACCTAGTCTTTTCCATCACATGTTAGTCAGTAGTGTTTTAAGGGTACTAATTTTTTTATTTGTTGAAAAATATTTTTACAATTTTAACCTTATATATTTCACCTTTTTGAGTGGGGGCACAGGGAGACAGAAAAATTGAGTGTAGCAAATCATATATATTTGTGTGTGTGTATGATGTTATGAACATATTTTTTAATAATATGAAAAAAAAAAATTTCTAGTAAAAAGAACTGACCTGAAAAAATAATTGTAGAAGAATTTTGCATCTTTTCTAGCTACCGCTTCTTATCATGATTACAAAAGTCGAAAATAAATCCTCTGCAACAAGTTAAATAACATTAAATGGAAACTGCCCTAAAAGAATGACAGGTGGTTAAGAGTCTACATTCAAGAATTTGTCTCTCCCTTTCTGTCGCAAAGTAAAAAAACCCACTTGTTGCCAAAACAATTGAAGGTAGATTGATCACTTAAACGTTCCGGGCAATATCCTCTGTGCCACCCCCCTCTGCGACGCTCAAGAGCCAAGACAGAGGGGGTGAATCAATTCACTTTTGGGGGGTGAAGTGACAACTCCAAAAGTGAATTGATAACCCCCCTCCGCCTCAGCCCTCGTGCATCATAGAGGGGGGCGTTGCAGACGATATCAGGCCCCTTCACACATGGTGTGAAAATTGGCAAGAATCCACATGTACAAAATAGAATAATAATATAATTAGGGAAGGTAAGACACCTCAGCGACTCAACCTAAAAGAGGGGTTGAAAAGGACAATTTTGGTGATGGCTGGGGTTTTGTCGGTCTCTCCATACCAGACGAGTCATGACGTATCTATCCACCAATTTTATCTTTTGGAGGATGGGATGGGATGAAAGGAAGCAACAACTTTGGACACCCGAAAATTTCAAGAGAGGATTGTATCCGCTCGTCTTATTTTATGCTCCTCTCTGACGGGGTGCACCCTGTCAAGGGGAGGGCACATCAGCACCGACAAGTGAAATTCACCCTCCCAAATTGTGAAAATCACTTATGGGTACTGATGTGCCCACCCCCTGACAAGGGGGCAGAGAGGACAGAGAGGAGCATAAGAGGAGAGGGGCGATACAATCCACTATCGAAAATTTCCAGGTCAGAAAGTTGGCAATAACAGGTAAACCTTGTCATCATGTCACGTCCGCGACCCCCTCATTCCATGGAGTGAAGAAAAAGGAAGACATAACTGTTCACATCCACGCTTTGCTTTGCTTTACGGGAAATATCAGTTGACTTCAAGGCACTTATTTATGCACCATTTGATGAGTTAATCCTTATTTGATCTCTCTCTCTCTCTCTCGCTGGGGTTGGTAGTTGGGTGTTGGAGATGAGCTTCCTAAGCATGGTGGAAGCAAAGTTGCCTCCCGGGTTCAGATTTCATCCAAGAGACGAAGAACTTATATGTGATTACTTGATGAAGAAGGTGATAAGAAATAACGGTAAAGGGTATTCTTTTGAGTCTCCTTTGATGATCGAAGTCGACTTGAACAAGTGTGAACCTTGGGATCTTCCTGGTGAGAATAATAGTAGTCTTTCATCATCATCATCATCATCATCTTTGATTACATGGTTTTGAGTTCAAATCCCACAAGTCACGACATGGATTTGGTAGTTCTAGAGATTACTTCCTTCAATCATCATCTATATTCCTGATTATATATGTTATTTTTTTTATGCCTTGAATTCCAAAGACCCGAATACGTACGGTTTTGTGATAACTTGAGACTTCCACTAGTCCTCCTGTCATACAGGTGAAGTCTCAAATATCATAAGAGCACCTTGATTGATCAATCCTTCCTTTCATCTACAGTATTGTATCATTTTCTCTACGTAACAAATTTTGGATTAGAAGGTGTGGTTGTAGGCAGTTGATGCTTCCATTATTGTCCTTCTCTCCTATTACTTGAGTCTATCCATTACTTTCTGGGCTTCTAGTATTTCAGACTTTTAGTAATTCTTATATATCTTTTTTGTAATGTGATGTTTGCCTGCTGTCACTCAGATCCAAAGACCATGAGATATGTATGCAAGTAAGTCTTAAGACCTTCGATGCTCTCCAGCGTCACCATATTGTTATGATCGCAACACGGGTTGCTTCATTTTTTTTTCTGGTGTATCTTATGAACATCACAACGTAGCTATGATGTGGCTATTCTTTTCTTCTTTTTCTGAGTTCTCAGATTCTTCAAAAAAAAAAAAAAAAAAGGTTTTTACAAACTTAAGGTCATATAATTTAAATGACTAAAAATAAGTTTTTGAAAGTTTGAATGTGAGAATCTATGCTTATTTCTCAACATTAGTTACATACCAATATTATCTTGGATTAACTACTTATCCAAAGAAAAGGCATAGGCATGGGAGGGATAATAAATTTTGTTGGGACGGTAATTAAGATTTGGGATATGAGAATCATAAAAGACATGATTTTGGGTCCAATTATTTTGTTATCTGTCTGACCGACCCCACCAGAAAAACAAAACAAAATAAAAAAATCATTGCGTCGAGCTCGGAGTCTAACCAAAGACATCCGTTGTGTAAAACTGACGTGTTAACTAACTACACCACAACACCACCACCATTATCATGTAGTCATGTATAAATTATTATTGTTATTATTTATCAACTATTTAAGACCTAAGGTCTCTCATTTCATCTACTTCTGGAATATAATATATATTTGATGCCCTTAATCATTGCCATGCTTCAAGGAAGAATAATTGAGAGTTAAATTATGCTTTTTTAGCCCCTGTGAAATCATAACTAAAATAAATAATGTTGTGCTTGGCAGTCATCTGTAATGTAATCATTTCATTTGAGTTTCTCAAGGCTTTTGTAGCCACTTTGAAATGGTTTGTAATGAACTCATTCAAATTTGCATCGAATTGTGTTTGATAAGATTAGTCATTTCATTTTATAGAAAAACCTAAGATGACTTCATTTCTAATTGTAATTAACAAATAAGCATAAATTTGAATGAATTCATTACAAACCATCACCTCATGGCTCCAAATGCCTTGAGAAACTCAAATGATATGATTACACTACGGGTGGCTGCCAAATAGGCTATAAATAAATAACCCCTGCTTTTTTCTCTATGGTAAAAAGCTGATTCTCTGTTTACTTAATTAAAATTCTCCTAGTCACTACAATTGTCCAACAAGATATTATTATTATTCAATATGGATATAGGAGTTCGCCAATAGTACAATAAATTAAGGCTTGATTCGATGACACAAATTTCATCAAACCCTTAATCACCTTGCAGTATATCTTTGCATGTGTTGTTAATCACTAACACAATTTAGGGTTGAAATAACCGTTAATTCATTTATGCTTTTATGTACTTTGGAATGTAACAACATAATATCTATCATTTAATACATCGTTGTAGACTATGATGTAAATTGATTACATTAACTCTTCTGTGGATTAGAAGCCGCATGTGTGGGAGGCAAGGGATGGTATTTCTTCAGTCAACGGGATAGGAAGTATGCGACTGGATTACGAACGAACCGCGCCACAGTTTCTGGATACTGGAAGGCCACAGGAAAAGACAGGCATGTCATTCGCAAAGGAACCCTTGTGGGTATGAGGAAAACCTTAGTTTTCTATCAAGGGAAGGCACCCAAAGGAAGAAAAACAGACTGGATCATGCATGAGTTCCGGCTTGAAGGAGACTCTGACCCACCAAAAATTTCTTTTCAGGTTCTCACTCTCATTGATTATTATTTTTATTCTCACTATCCCAACTTCCTTGTTTTACTTAGCTTGGTAATTACTTATACTTTATAGGATATAAATATATACACACCTCATTTGTTGAAATAATAACACAAAGTCATAAAAACAAAATTTCCAATAATATTTTGTCCTTAACCATTGTAGGCACTGGAAACTTTCGCCATTGTAACAATGAAGTCCAATCTAGTTTTGTGAATTTAAAAATTCTTACTTTTCTATTCAATTTTGGACGATTGTTCAAGTAATAGGAATAATCTTAAATAATTTCTCTCTCTCTCTCTCTCTCTAAAAGAAATGCTTGCAACTTTTATTTGAAAAATCATCTTGTAATACATTATTTCAGATCATATAGGAACTTATAAATAGAATAATTCCAATAAGAAGTCATAATTTAGTGCTAAACATTATATGATTAATGTTGAATAAAGTCAGGATCACTAGATCATTCTGAAACTTACGATTTGGCCAATTAATGGACTAGTTGGGATCAACGAGTTTGATCACTCTTTTCGTACAATATGGGTTATGGACTAGCTAGGAAACATGAATTATTTTCCTTATATTATTATCAATTTTGGTATTAATTTATTTTCTTAATTGACGGTATTTTTTCTCCTTACCAAAAACCAAAAAAAAGAAAGAAAAAAAAAAGACAGTTTTTTTTTTCTTTGTTCTTTTTTGTTTTTTGGGTAGAATTTTGACAATCTGTTTGGATATACAAACAGGAAGATTGGGTGCTGTGTAGAGTATTCTTCAAAAATAGAGTTGCTGCCAAAGTTAGCGTGGAGAACTGCTACGATGACACAGGCTCTTCATCACTCCCACCTTTAATGGACTCCTACGTCACTTTTGACCGAACTCCACCAAATTTAAAGGAGTTTGAGCAGGTGCCCTGCTTCTCCAGTTTTTCCCAGAACCAGACCAACCCAACCTTGTCATTCTACACTCAAATGGAACCGAGCATAGCCACAAACAATTTAGCCAACTTGGGGGCCATACCAGATATAGCCACTTTTCCAAACCCTTTTTCTTGCGAGGACAAGTTCATAAAAGCGGTTTTGAATCACCTCAGCAAGTTGGAAAGCAATCTGAAGGTGGAGGTGTCACCAAATTCAGCGGAAGGAAGATCAGAGAGCCACTTATCTGAAATCGGTTTACCAAATATGTGGAACCAGTATTGAGTTTTTGAAAAAGATGACTTCATGTCTTATTTAAGGAAGGGAAGGGGGGGTTGGAAATATTTTGTTATTTGAACCCAATCGAAGTTGTAGATGTACACCATACTACAAGTATATATGGTTTTCCTAGCGTTGTATATGCATTTTACGTAATTGGAAGTTGCTTTTAAGCTACAAGATGTTGTCTTGTCTCTAGATTGTAAAGTTGTCTTCTAAGATTGACTTATATATTGAGAAATTTATGGGCTTTTGTTCACGAGACCACAAAACATCCAAGATGTTTTTCTTTGTTTGGTTTATATACTTCTTTTCAAGGGTTATGGGCGTTTGTTCATGAGACCACATAGGCCCAAGATACGCTTGTGTCATCTTTGGTTTTCCTTCCCGGGGTGGGAGAGAAGGCTGGAATTTGGATCAAGCCTCAAGGTTGGTACACATGCCCCTTCCCCCTTTTTTATTTATTTATCTTTTTTAATCTTTTTTTTATCTCTGTAGGAGAAGTTACGTTAGCGAATTTATTTGAGAGTTGTTATAGTGGTCATACCCACAGGATCTTCTCCTGCTCACAAGAAGCCTTGTGACTTCCTACAAAGCACACGTGCCTCCAAAAAAGTAATTTTCATTTTCACTTTTTTTTTGGGGGGGGGATCTGTACATGGCAACAAATCACAAGACTTCTTGTGAGCAGGAGAGGATCTCCGCTCAGTAGTCATAAAAAGAACCTTACCAACTTGTATATTTCTTTCCGTTTGGGTGTAGTAAGGTGGGGATTTGGTGATGAAAAATACGAATGAGATGCAAGTCCTAATCACGAGCAGCCTACTTTTTGTCACACCATATACCACTTGAAATAGTTTAGAGGTTGGTGAAGAAGGTAAGCCCTTCTCATGACTTTTCTACCCATTTGTTGAATGATTGAGCACTCTACATGGAGAGGGTTAGTTAATCCTTTTTTCTTTTAAAAAAATGGAAATCGAAAAAAGAGAGAATGGAAAAATCTGGCGTAGATTATATATATATATATATATATATATATATATATATATATATATATTGTTGAAATTTGCATCTCTATGATTGGCAACTCCTTTGTTAGGGACCTTCGGGTATTCCAGTCGATTAAACTCACCACGTCAACCAAAATTGGAGAATAAGGATTCGCTCGAATTAATTACTGGATTTTGTTGATTCTGCTATCATCATCAGTGGACCCCTGTAATATATAGAAGGACAATACCAAATCAAAATGAGCTCACACTAAGATTAGCTGACTTGACAACGTGATAAGAGTAGAGGTCCCTCTTAATAAAATTTAATTTTATTTTTATTTAAAAAATTAAAATAAGTGGGACGTATATATATATATATATATATATATGCAAAAAATCTGCTCCCGCAAATTTGCATACGCAAGCAGTAGTAAGTATGTCAATCCGACATGTGGCAAACCAAAAGTGTGGGTTATTTGAATGAAATTAAACCCATGGTTAAATAACAAGTCGTTAATCCTATGTTAACCTAAGTTCTAATTCTTGGTAAAAGGATGGGATTGACAAACTGTTCACTTACCCTTCCAATAAACACCCAGTTTCTCTCCCGCCATCGCTCGCCTATTTTATCGCTAGAGTTCGCACACCGACAACATCAAACCATCGTCGTCGCCATTCACCCAAAAAATCTTAAATTTCTTTTTGTTTTTCTCTTCTTTTTTAATGGAACAGAGTCATCTTACAGTGGTTGTAAATGGCTCTTGAAGGAGACCAAGAACTGGATTCCTGCCATTGCCATAGCCGGCACTAAATCTATAAGCTTTCTTGATTTTTTTCATTTCTTTTTGGAAGAAGGTTTTATTGGTTGTATGTAATGTCTTTTTGTGATTTTAGTTGATGAGAACGTTTTCATTAGTGTATTTTTTTTACTAAATGGTGTTGTGTTGGTTGACGTATGTTTTTTACCAGCTCTTGTCTTGCTTGCTAATTTGATTTGGGAAAATAGCGTATACTTCCAAGTCAAGGATGGCATTGAGATAAGAGGTGTCAAGTTTGACATAACCCATGAACCCGACATGAACCCAACATGAAATAAGTGGGTTAGGGTTGACTGTAAGCATGTTTCAGGTCAAAATGGATGGCATGATTAATAAATGGGTTGGGTACAAGTTGACACATATAGTCGTATGCCCTTAACTTGACACAACACGAATCTGACCCACTAATATGAATTATCACATAACTAGCGAACTGACACAAACCCAACACGAAATAAGCTTTTTAGGGTTGACTGTAAATGTGTTTCAAGTCAAAGCTAGTTGACCTACTTTGACAGGATTAATAAATGGGTCAAGTTCGGGTTGAACCATATAGTCGTATACACTTATCTCAACATGACACGAACCTGACCTGCCAACACGAATTGCCACCTCTATCAGAGACCAAGAACTGGATTCCTGCCATTGCCATAGCCGGCACTAAATCTATAAGCTTTCTTGATTTTTTTCATTTCTT
>JAOXJP010221866.1:0-11689 GCA_025762735.1 Platanus orientalis | reverse complement strand
AAGTGATTTGCACTTTTTGGGGGGCACTTATCACTTTTCGGCACTGATGTGTCCGTACCCTGATGCTGTTTTCACAGCTCTCACAAGATTCGTTCTCACCTAATTTTTAGTGCTCTAATAGCCTACTGTCCAGCCTCTATTCTGCCTATGAACAGCCCCTGTTCTGCATTAAGCAACCCTACTCACATTGGCACCTTGCTGTTTCACTCACATCAGAACCTAATTTTTGCATGCTGCATCAATTTTGGTATCAGAGCTTGTGTACTGCATCACATTTCCATCAATCAGTTAAGAAAAGAGCTTCCAGACAATTTTTCTTTTTCTTTTTTCTTTTTTTGGTAAAGCTTCCAAACTGATTTTCTGATACTTTGGTTTCATGTCCTAGTCTGCATTCAATCATTCTCCTGTGAAGGTCCATAGTATTGGACATAAGCTTGATCCTACAATAATTGGCGCAACTATGAATGTCTCCCTTAATCTTATAAATAGGCAGCACGATGCATTTTCCAAATTCATCCAACATTTTCTTAGTTCTAATGATCTTGCTGAACAACTTAATTAACTAGGAGTCTCTCATGCATTTCTAAACCTCAATTGAGATACCATCTAGTCCTAAAGCCTTTCCTATCTCCATATTTCTCAATGCTTCTTTTACTCAAGCCTTCCTAATTCCGTTAATTACCTATGATCTTTGATCTCATCAACACTACTAACTCCTAATTTGACATTCCCCTATATGATTCTCATCAAACAATTTTTTAAAATAGCTCATCTATAAGACTCCTTGATCCCCACTTTTACTGCATCTAACACAATCTAGTTGTACATATTTCCTCTCTCATTCTGGCGTCTTTATATGCATTTGTCTCACCATCCCTAGTACCTAATTAATGCTAAAAATAATCATAAGCTTTAAATTTAGCCCCGTTTATGCTTTTTTAGCACCTTTATACCTTTCTAGATTTTTCTGTCTTTTGCTTAGCCTTATAACAAGACCACCTACTTTTAATGGTTGTTTGAACAATATTTCACAATGTTTCTTAGATGATCACTCGTTCCCTCTAAACTCCGTAAGGACCTCTTTTGCTATTCCTTTGATACAACCAGCCATCTCATTCCACACTGCATTAGTTTTTCTACCAAATTCCATTGTCCTTCATTTATCATCTCTTAATAATTTATCATTTTAGGTTCCATCACCTAGTTTTTGGGATCGCCATCCTGAATCTAGAATTTAAGTCTGCACTAGCACACCCCTAATAGCACATCTATGCTCGTTGAGATTCTTACAAAACCAAGGACTCCAAAAACTCTTACTCTCAATCTATCGAAGCATATTATGACAAGGACACCACTTGCCTAAAACCAGCTGCATTTAGGCTTTCAAACAAACTTTACATCAGACTTATGCATAATTGAAACCCCCATTGCAGTTTACCTTCACAATTAATATTCAGATATAAAGCAACCTTAGAGAACCTTCCCCATGATTTCATCAGGTATTAGTCACCCTAACAAAAAAATCTAAAAGTGAAAGATGGGGGCTTAATCAATAATATCTTCTTCTTTTTTGGAGAAATAAAAGGAAAGCTCTATTCAGAAGACAAAGAGATAAACAACAAGAGATCACCGGGCAGCTGATACCCAAAACAAAAAACTCAATAAGAGAACAAAACAGAAAGGCAAACAACTAAAAATTACAAATCCTCACACCAAATAGAGTACCACTCAATCTCATCAAAATCAGCCCACACAGACACCCAGTCAAAGAGTAACTTGTAAATAAAAATCACCAATAATATCTTATTTTACCAATCAGACAGAAAATAGGGGGGGGGGGGATGAGGGAGAGAACTTACATCACCAAAAACTGCAAACTTTTCCTGAATTGCATCTTGCAAGCGATCTTCAGCTTCATCTTCTGAAATTTCTGGAGGTCACAAAGAAACTAAGTAAAAAAACAGTGCTGGTAACTAAAAGAAAAGATTTGTCCATAATCAAATTTCACATATTGAAATTTGTACCAACATCATTAGATTTTTTTTTTTTCCCAGAGGGAAATGACACCCCAGTCAACTGATAAAATGCAGCCGGCATGTGCTCAGAAACCAATTCCATGAGATCTAAAACCAATCCCAAGGGTGGAGACTTTTGCATGTCTCGTGGCATTGAACGGGGTACTAACGATTGACAACTTAAAAAGAAGGGGTTTCCAACTGGCCATGCCTGATTTGCAAAAGGATGAAGAAGATGTTAATCACCTTTTTGCCCATTGCGGAACAACTAGAGAATTGGCTTTATTTGGTGTGTGTGATAGGTACGTCCATTGGCTACGCAAGACATATTGGAGTTCATGTATATGAGCGGCAGAGTATAAAAGTATTCATGTATATGGGTTGTTGTAATTACATGCATATTGGGGGCTTCCCTTGTTCTTTGTTGCATTTGTATTGCACTTGTATGGTATATAACATGAAGGAATATACAAAATAATAGAGAGAGAGGGACTATAAACTCCTATGATTTACTTCCCCCAATTTCTCCCTTCCTCTTTTCTCTCTCTTTCTTCCTTCTTTCTTTCTTTCTTTTTTTTTTTAATAAATTTCCATTCTTTCTTTCTTCTTCTTTGCCACAAAACCCTAATCCTTCACTCCTACCTCACATCCAATCAAAACCAACTTGGTATCAGAGACAAGAAGAAGCATCTAGGAACACTCAAAGTAGCAGAACAGAGCAGGGAAGTTATTGAAATGATGGCAATCATACTGATGCAGCAGCACCCAATGAAATTAATCAAAGAACTAAATCAAACAAGGTTGAACAAAAGAAGTGTACAAAGCTTGTCAAGTATAGGTTGAATTGGTTTCAGAGGGTCAAATCGCAGGTGAAACAAGGGCATAAATAGGATTTGTTGAAGGTATAGCAGGGTGACAGTTTGGGTTTTATGGGGTTGTTTTTGGTTAATAGCACAAACTGTTGGGTGTGGATACTGGGTTGAAACAGCAGAGTAAGTATAGGATTTATAGGGGCTAGGATGGGATAGAACATAGGCTAATTGGGGACATATTATGGGACTGGAACAACAAGATATATGTGATTAAAGGGCTGAACAATTCTAGAATTAGAGATAACTCAAACAAAATAGAAGAGAATAATCTGGAATCCACTCAGAATCATGTGTAGGATTGTTGTAATGTATAATGACAGACAAGAATCTCAAATAAAACCCATGATATATAGTGGAAATAAGAATAAGGTTAAATAACCAAGAATGAACTTTAAGCACACTTCAAGTAATCAAGATTTAATGAAAATAGAAGAAGAAACTTTATTAAAGGGGTTTAAAAGAATTGAAACAAGAAAATATGGAGAAAAGAGAAGAAAGAAACCCAAAAGGGCAATTCTATAGTTCATGGGCAAAAACCCAACATTACCAAAATACCCTTGGTTGTGCATCAGAAAATTACGAAATTTGACGGAATGATTTCAACGTATATGAGGCGTATGTATACCAAATTTCAAGTTATTCCAAGATTTCTAGCTATATAAAATTATATAAAAACTCAAGCTGCACACACATGATTCAAAAAACCAGAAAAATGGAGAACAGTAAAGAAGAAGAAGAAAGAAGCAGAAAAAGAAAAGAATAAAGAGAAATAGAGGAGAAAGATAGAATACCTATGTGTGAGTAACCACCTACCTCATAAGCCCTTGTACATCACCATCATAGGGTTCAAGTTTAGGCACCAAAAACTTGAAGAAGAGGAGTTTCACTCATGGAGATCAAGAACAACAACAACAACAACAACAACAAACAGCCTTATCCCAACTCATGGAGATCAAGAAACGACCCAAAAATTTTATTCATTCTATCATTCCAATACAAAAACGTGCGGCCCTATATATATGCTCACAAACTCAAGAACATAGTAAAAAACCAAATTAGAAACTCCTAAACTACTAGCTTACTTGCACCTAAAACTTTCCTAAACTCAAAAACTACTAAACACTTGACTTTTTAAAAAGAAAAGCGGACAAAATCAAGCTCTTTTAGAGGATTTCGACCAGCACTCTAAGAGGGTCCCACTTTGACTTGTTGATTCATTAAAATTACTAAAGCTTATTACAAAATGGAACAAATTTTTTGTCCAGGATTTGGTGTCCAAGACACTGGGTGACTTCATTTGGAATAAAATGGGTGGTAAATTGAAATTTCATCAAACCCCTGCCCATTTTATTCCATGTAAAGTCACATGGTGTCTTGGACACCAAATCCTAGACAAAACATCTATTTCGATTAAAATAAATACCCAAAATCAAAAACTAAAATGATACATATGTACTACACTCTAATAAGACATAAAATATTAAGTAAAATAGTAAAATTAAGAATACTAAAGACTCTAATAACAACTAAAAGACTCCATGATGTTTCCAAAGGTGATCCTCTATGGTCTTCTCGTGTGGACCCCACCAAACCACGTGTGGGTCCCACTTAGCCTCCAATGTCTACATCAAACCCCTATTGTTCGAAAAAACTTGACCTCGAGTTTTGTAGAGCAAAAGGATCATTAACCTTGGGGAACATGAACCACATAACCATCAGCTAAATTCTCTCATGATCAGATTATGATGCAACCCCGTCGTCTTAGAAGCATTTGACATGGGAAAAACCGCATTTGTTTTTTGATAATTAGCAAAAAAAAAACCTCAAAATATTCATATGATTGAATATGGACAGGATCTACAATGTTGAAAATCATCACAAACTCTTAAGATGATACCAAAAAGGATGCAACACACAACTTTGATACCAAAATTGATGTAGAATGATAGCCAAAAATCTCAATAAAACCCAAGATATATAGCAAAAACAAGAATAAAGTTAAAGAACCAAGAACTAAACTTTAAGCATACTTAAAAATAGAATTATAAAAAATAAAAGATATAATGAAAATAAAAGAAGAAATTTAAAAGAATTGAAATAAGAAAAGGCAGAGAAAAGAGAAGAAAAAAACCCAAAAGAGAAATTCTATAATTTCTTTGCAGAAACCCAAAATTACCAAAATAGTCCTAGTCGTGTGTTAGAAAATTCTGAAATTTGACCAGGTGATTTTGAAGTATATGAGGAGTATGTATACCAAATTTCAGGGCATACGCACTTTATGTTTTAATAGGTTTAGGATATAAGTGTCATTTTAGTTTTTTATTTTGGGCATTATAGGAATAAGGCATTGTTGCCAAGGGTATTTTAGTAATTTAGTGAGTCAACAAGTCATTGTGGAGCAATCTTAGAGTGCCGGTCAAAATCCTCTAGAAGGGCTTATTTTTGTCAATTTTTGTTTTTAGAAAGTCAAGGTTTTAATAATTTTGAGTTTAAGAAAGTCTTAGGTAACAAATAAGTTGGTAGTTTAGGAGTTTCTAATTTGGTTACTTGCTATTGTCTTGAGTTTGTGAGCCTATATAAAGGATTGCACATTTTTGTATCAGTAGATAATGAATGAAATATATCTATATATATATATTTATACAATAACAACAAACAGCCTTATCCCAACTATTTGGGGTCAGCTACATGAATCCTGTTCCACCATTCCGCTCTATTTAGGGCCTTATCTGCTGTTAAATTACAAGCTGTCATGTCCTTTACTACCTCTAGCCAGGTCAATTTTAGCCTTCCTCTAGTCCTTCTGCACCTTCAACTTGTATTGTCTCAATCTGCCTCACTGGTGCAGTCATTGGTCTTCGTTGCACATGCCCAAACCATCTCAATCGACAAATTCTGCTCTACCAGGTTTAAGGGAATTTAGAGTGTTTTTCTATAGAAATCACCCCTTTCAATTCCCCTTTCAACAAGGTTTTCTTCCCTTCCCGGTTGTCCTTCTATAACCTTAAACTTCTTTTAATTATCCTCCTAATTTGCTGGTTTTCCTGTTGAATAACCCTAGTTCTGTTTAAGATATTCTATAGAAACTAGAATGAAGACTGTTCTTTTATATGTGTTATATACTTCTAATCATCAGAATCACATGAAATTTTGCATGCATATCAGTTTTATATCTATCTAATACCCAGTAAATTTTCAGATTTCAATGATGTGTATGCAGGGGTATTTTGGTAATTTTACCAATCTACCAAAAATACCATAAACCTAACCAACAACTTTCTCTCATCTTTCTTTCCTTCTTTCTCTGTTCTAATCCTTCAAAATTCTTTCTAAATTCTTTTGGTGTGATTCCTTACTCAACTCTTTTCTACGTTTGAGGTTCTTTGGTGTTCTTATAAGTTATAATTTGTTCTTGATTATCTAAGTTTTGTCCTCACCTCCGCGACATATTCTTAGGTCCACAACAGCAGGATAAACAGCCCTAGGCTGTCCTACTCCTAGCTTTGGTATTAGAACTTATCATCCTACATCAAAAGTTTTAAGACCTTGTTCTTGATTGTTTTAAATTCCCTAGTGCTTTAAATGGCAGCCTTTTAAGTCTTGGGGGTAGGATCTTATAATATATCTTCACCCTACACCACATTGGCTAAATTATTTCGAGCCACTAAAAAGGATAGAATGATTGATTGCAGTGAGTCAGTGACCTAACCAGAATTACTCTTAACATAGATCTACAACAATTGGAAGTGTTTCAAGTCGATTCCTTCAAAAAAGTGGTCTTTTTTTATAGAGAATCTATAAAAACAAGTACCGTCTTGTTTCGTTTTGTTTTGAGGGAATTATAGTGTTTTTCGGCCAGGTCTGTCAAGGATGCCTAGAATGATTTTTTGTCATGTTGGACTCGTTTTTTGAGACTTCAGGTTGATCCCCTCAAAAGGATAGGTCGTTTTTGAGTGGGGAATCTTTTGGGATAGGCCTCACAAAGTTTGGTTGAGATTTGAAGTGATTTTTGAGGTTTGCCTGGATAGAGCATGACGTCTAAGACGATTTTTTATTCCTCCTGCCTTAGTTTTCATGCCTTCAAACTTGAAGGTGTAGTGATGTGAATGGTGGATTACAGATACTTTCAAATGTTGTTTTGGGTACTTCTCATATGGACTAAAACAATCACCAAGGGCTCGGTTTGCGAGATTCAGTGGTAGTTTAACCAAACTTGGTTACAAGAAATCCCAAGTTGATCATACCTTATCTGCTAAACATTCCTTGAAGGGAACTATAGCAATTATTATGCATGTGGATGACATAATAATCATTGGAGATGACTCAGAGGAAGTACACAAACTAAAAGCTCATTTGAGTAGTGAGTTTGAAGTAAAGGATTTGGGCACACTACATTATTTTTTTGGGTCTGGAGGTTGCTCATTCCAAGAAAGGTATCTTCATATCTGAAAAAAAAGTATGTTCTGGAGTTACTTACTGAGAAGGGATTATTAGGGGTCAGACTGACAAAAACCCCTATTGAAGTTAACCATGGGCTGAATGATCATAATGGAAGGCCATTGATGTGGGACGATATCAACAACTTGTTGAGAAGTTTATTTATCTTGCACTTACAAGGCCAGATATAGCATTTGCAGTTGGAGTAGTTAGCCAATTCATGCATGCACCACAAACGCCACATCTAAAAGCTACCTTTCGCATTTTTGAAGTATCTAAAATCTATTCCAAGAAGGGGATTGTTGTTATTTTCAAATAATGGTCATGTGAAAGCTTAGGTTTATACACATGTAGACTGAGCAGGATCAATCACAGATAGACGATCAACCTCTGGAAACTATTCATTTGTAGGTGAAAATCTTGTAACATGGAGAAGTAAGAAGCAATTAGTGGTTGACAGATCAAGTGTTGAAGCATAGATCAATAGCCCATAGGATTTGTGAAGCTCTTTGGATAAAGATCCTACTTCATGAGATTGGCCTTGAAGTATACTCTTATGAACTTATATTGTGACAACAAATCAACTATTAGTATCTCTCATAATCATGTGTAGCATGATCGAACCAAGCACATAGAAGTGGACTGATATTTTCTCAGAGGAAAGATACTATGCGGACTGATTTTCACTCTTTTTATTACTACGGATCAACAGCTAGCATATGTGCTAACCAAAGGTGTTACCAAGATATGGCTTCATGATATCATCAACAAGTTGAACATGGTCGACATCCATGCTACAAGCCTACAATTTGAGAGGGAGTCTTGATGTACAGTATCCAGGGGCTTATATGTAATAAGGGACCCGTATACCTTTGGTATACCATATGTATTGTGTATAAAATACACTTTAATATAAATACCATCATATGAGACCATTAGACTCATACGGTTGACCCAATCATATTCTTCTCTCTCCTCTCTTCTTCCTCACACACACAAATCCAAACTACGAACAAGACTTTCATCTATAGTCATGTCTTCTTACAAGCATCTGATATGGGATAGACCTCATAGTATACACCATTTGTCTTCTACTCAAGCTCATGGATTAGTAATGGAACCATAAAAGTTTGTAAATCAGCACATGTCTACACTTGATCTTCCCCCTTTGGCATGACAAGAATTCGATCAACAATGTTTGGAAACATCACACTCTTGGGCTAGTGTGTACCAAAATTGACTGAATCTCGTCCTAAACTAGAGCAGAAACCTCATCAGATGGCTGGTCACAAACTGGGGAAGCAATGAATCACTCATCTATGATCATAACTGGCTCCTCAAGTAACTCATCACAAGTTGGTTCAGTACCTTCCACATCCATAGTTTCATCTCTAGCCTTTTCTTTAGTTTCCCAGGCTTCAATGTCGAACTTCTCTTCCACAACTTGCAACTCAGCATCATGTACTATAATCTCACGCTTGGAATCAACAAGCTCTTCACTCTTTGTCTTCTTAGCAAGTTGTTACTTGTCAAAGAGTGTTTGAATCTTATTTCTCCAGTCTTGAACATCTAACACCACACTAATAGGATTCACTTCGAAACGATAATGCACTCCCCAATCACAAATCCGCTGAATATTAGTGATCTTGTTGAAAGTAGCATTCTTCCAACCATTTCTTTCCTAACACCACTTGATAGTTCTTTAAAATGGGTTTATACAAGTAAGATTCAGCTCTATCAATGTAGTATCCTTGGCCAAATTGAATAATAAAGTGTTCATCCTTAGAATAACAAAATGGTCCTGAAAGTCTCCCGGCCATATCATGGGAAATAAAATTATCCCCATATTGGTCATTGATTATGACCACAATACACTTTCCATGAGCAAGAGTGAATGGATACTTAACCGTGAAACCCATAAACTTTATCAGCTAGCTAACAAATAAATGAATCATGGCTGAAAGCTAACCCAAAGAATTCCAACTGAGTAAAGACCATCTTCAATTACTTTCAATCTTTCAGTAGAGAAACTTCCCAGAGATCCAAAATTCCAAATATTAACCAAGGTTTTCCTTGTGTGACCACGAGCTATGCTCTTGATATCTTTCAGGTTTATAGCCCCAAAAACAGGGTCATTGCTTTGGTGCAATGGGTAGTGACTCGGGCTACCAGCATGAAAACGCAGGTTCAAGTCTCGCGAGTAGCCACTTTGTGCAAAAAAGCCAACAGTTAGGTTTGTCTTCGGTCTAACCCTCCCAGCACACCGTAGTTACAGGACCAGCACTAGATAATGACCTTTTTATAGCCCTCAAAACAGATACAAGAGTCTGCACTATGTTGTGTCATGTGTGATAAGTACTCAAACAGCCAAATTAAAATATTCCACTGGAATCAGCCTCAACAGCAAGGCAAAGTACATCATATCAGCACTCCCATCAGTAAATTGAGTACATCCTGTAATGCTATCTCTGGCAGCAAGCACTAGTGTGCTAAAAATCAGTTCTGAGGTGATTGATTGATCAACACTTTGTAATGTGGTGTTCATATATATATATGTGGTGTTCATATATATATATATATATAAGACCAAGTCTGGATTATATCTGGTGCAGCAATACTGTGTAAATAACAAATCTGAGATGTCTCTGAACAGTAACACAGTATTAGAACAGATCTGCGGTGATGTGATGAGCAGCACACTATGGTAGTGCAAGCAGCAAGCAATGATGTACTACATCACAAACATGGGGACCTTCTGGAATCAGTTAGCAACCAAGACACTTCTAATGATAAATCGGCAATTCTCTGTGGTATCGGCAATCCACAAGCAAGTGATAGACAGATTACGTAACTTTGGGCAGCAAGTAAAGTGATACAAATTAGCACATCTAACTCTCTGATAGTGTCAATTGAGAGAAGAGATCCTTAAGATTTAATCAGTGAATCAATCTGTCACCCTTGCTACTAATGAAACACCTTCAACAAAATTCCGTCTAAGTAGCTATACAAAAGTGGAATGTTGCTATTGCCAGTAAGAATTCCTAGAAACCTCTCCTTGAGTCTATGGATCAGAAACTAAAGTCTCTTGAAGTTCAGGCCAGCATGTGCACATTTCTATGGTTTATCTTCTGTCATTTTGAAATCCAAAAACTTACCAACAGTTTACTTTCTAGTTCTTGTGTTTTCTACTATATATTTCTTAAGTAAACTATTCCATATTTCGGCCACAGTTTCTAGTTTACTGTAAACATCATACAATGTACCAGTCATAGCCCTCAAAATTGTAAGTGCAAATTTTGTTTGCCTTTTCCCATATTTGACTAGAATATAACCTTGTAGGTTCATATTGTGCTTGATTTTCTTTAGGCTTTGCATTTATTAAAACAAATGCAATACCCGCCATTTCAAGTAAGAAGAGAACTCTCTCTTGCCATCTCTTGACATAAACCGTTGAACGGTTCTATCTTACTCTCATCAGGAATAGAGAAGTCCAACACTAATAATGTCTAACAACTGACTACCGTTAAGGTTGTTGTTAAACAATGATATCAAAACTAGAATTCAATGCAATAAATCGCAGAAACTAAGAAAAAAATGGCTAGTAATGTATCTTAAATACAGAAAATTTACAAGCAATTTTCAACTTCAGAAATTAATCAAATGAATAAACTAAAATCAAAAACAGAAATTATCATATAAATAATCAAAACTAAAGAAGAAAATGTTAGAAATCTCTTATTGCTTTATGCTAAGGTGTGCCGGAAGGAACTGTCCTTAATGGTATTTGCCTTCCTCTATTATGATGCAGAAGGGGCTCTCTAGTGACCGTCCTAAGATTCTACAACATGATCTTCTTGGACCCACATAATATAAGAAGATCCCAAGAGAATGAAAACGAGTGTGGTTCAAACCCAATGAAATAAAAGACTCAAATCTCAAAGAAAACAATGCATGTTTTCACTTAGAAGCCCAAAATATTTGTAGAGAAAACAAAGAAAACAGAAAAAAAAAGAGTTTTCAAGTTCTTCAAGATATTCAAGATACTTTTAACATATAAATCACCCATTTATTTATAGATTTCATATGGATGTCTTTTGAAGTATCTGTAGACATCTAAGACACTCTTCCATATGGATCAGCTAATACCCAAGATTTTCTTATGCATTTTCATTATTTTTATGTCTTTATGACAGAATTATAGACTTAAAAACATAGGAGAACTTTGAAATTAGATGAAAAGTAGTAAACCTGATAATTTTATCATGAAAAATATACCAAAACAAAAGTCTTGAAGTGTCAGGTATAGATAGGTAGAGAGATAAGAGAAGGATTATGAGTAAGGGAAGAATTGTTGAAGGAAAAAAT
>JAOXJP010221855.1:0-11689 GCA_025762735.1 Platanus orientalis | reverse complement strand
AGCTATGGGTGATGTTGGACACATCACTTATAGGGCTGCTACATGTAGAGCTGCCATATGATGGAGTGATGTAATCTAAGTCACTAGAGTGAGACTCTAAGCTTACATGTGGGTGCATTATATAAATGCATTAAAGGGATTTATTATGAAAACACTTGGTAAAACATCACTGTCAGGACAAGCATTGTTCATATTTACAGACTCGTCCTTAGACCTGAGGGGTTTGTATATCTCTAAGTTATTGTATTAGTTATTTTGAGCTATCAACAGTGATGCCTAATTAGAGGCTATATCATGGGTAGTTTGGATTGCGTACATGATACTTGACATGATGCAAATGCCCAATAAGGAATCCACTGCCCTTAAGTGGGAGAACATTTAGTTTAGGAAATATGTGATTTAATTGGACATAAAAATTTGGTTAGTGGTTCTTGATAAAGTGTTTGTCAAATGTTGGCAAAACTATATTATAATTTATATATTTAAATTTAAAAATTATTTTTGATGGGACTAAGACTGGCACATGCTCGGAATCCTAAGCTGAGACCAAAATCTGGGCCCCATTGTGACCGACCCCGAGAGTCCCAATCACACATGACTCCCAAGCCAATGTTCCTGAGACACCCGAGTGGACGATTTCTCGAAGCTACCAAGACTCTCGAGACATATTTTCCAAGACACCTGAGTCGACGATTTCTTGGAGCTACCAAGACTATCGAGATATATTTCATGAGATGCTTGAGCCAATGTTTTCTGAGTCTCCTCAACGAATAAATCCCAAAACCCCAAAGCCTCGGGAAGCAATATGTCATGAACCTGACCCGAGGCACTAAAATAAGGAATGATACCACGCGTCATTGAAACCGAACTACAAGGAGCCAGGTGATATCCCTTATATTATGGAGAAGCTAACTCATATCCATCCACCTTTGACTTAATTGATTCCTACAATTACACTCGGAAGCACCACCCTAGCAAGGGGCATTAAGTTGAGAATTCGGGAACAGTATTGGGGCTGCTGACTATAAAGTAGGCCGATCACAATGACAAAAGGTATGAGCAATACATTCCTTAAATTGCATACTGTCTCCTCCTCTCTGAGATTTCTAACTTGAGTGTCAGAGTGCAATCAGCTGGCACACATCTAGTGCCATCCTTTGTCTCTGTACTTACAAGTTCAAAGGGTCATCGGCAAATCCTGCACCCATCTAGTTGAGCCCAATCACCAAAATTTAGGCATCATCAATTGGCACCATCTGTAGGAACCGTGGTTAAAACGGCTCATTAAGACTAAGGGTGCATGGTAGAAACTAGATCTATGGACGCGTGAAAAAATAACCTACGATCAAACTAATCAATCTGAGGAGGAAGTTGGTGGGCCCGACCTTGAATAACGGATGTGGGACCTCACAAAAGTTGTAGAGGGGATTGCTCAACAAAACCAACAACACCTACATAGGATCATCAATCGAGAAGAAAGAGAGACTCATGAAAGATTATGCGGTGAAAACCCCACCCCATTAGGAAGCAAAAATGGAGAATGATTGAGAGAAACAAAATCCCATCAGCTTGAGAGGCATCACAATGAAGAACACTTCCACCAAAGTTAGACAAAGGGAGGTTGCCGAGGTAATCCATTGATGGATGAATGACTCAAAGAAGTACAAGAACAACTAAAAGATGTCATGTAGATGATGAAGGGGAAAGAACCATCAACTGTCAAAGATTTGGTTAAGAGGACTGAATTGCCCTTCTCAATCCGAGTAATGAACTATCCGCTTCCTCACAAATTCCACGCCCCTCAAATGGAAGCGTTTGAAGGGATGAAAGATCCCCTCGACCACCTAGAGACGTACAAGACACAAATGCACCTCCAAGCCCTTCCGAACGAGATCATGTGTTGAGCTTTCCCTTTGACCCTCAAGGGACCTGCTCGAGCGTGGTTTGGTAGATTAAAAACAAGGTCTATTGATAGCTTCCTAGACCTCAGCAAGCGATTTATTAGCCATTTCATAAGTGCTTGAAGCTGCCAAAAGCCGATAACCTACCTCCTGAATGTGAAGCAAGAATGAGATGAATCTTTGAGAAATTACATCACTCGGTTCAATAGGGAAGCCTTGCAGGTGGACGACACTAACGATAAACTAATACTAACTGCCTTGATGGGAGGACTACAACCATCTAGATTTCTATTCTCTCTATCAAAATCTCCACCAAACACCCTCGAAGAATTGATGGTGAAAACACAAAAGCATATAAATGTGGAGGAAGCAATGATGGCTGAGAGTGGCAAAGGAGAATCAGAAAAAACAAAAATAGCAGATGGATTAGGAGGATCAGATCAAAGTAGAGGATGAAGCAATCAACCCCGCCAATTGGAGCAAAAACCAGGGAACTTCAAATCCTGATTCCCTAAGTACACCTCCCTGAATGTAGTTCTAGAATGTATTTTAATGGAGATTAGAGATGACCCTGCCCTCAAGTGGCTAGGGAAGTTAAAGGCCCTGGTAAGAAGAGCTAGAGGGAAGTATTGTTGCTTTCATTGAGACCATAGTCATGACATGAATGACTATTTTAACCTAAAGGAAAAGATCGAAGAGCTTATCCAGCGAGGAAGGCTCCAAAGATTCATAATGGATCAGAAGGCATACAGGACTCATGGGCCCTCAAGACTATACACTGCAAAGAAATAAGAAGAAATCCCACCCCTAAGAGAAATAAGAGTGATATCAGGAGGATCTGTTGGATGAGGGGAATCAGCTTTAGCCCGAAAAGCTCATTTACCAAAGTCCAAGCATATAAGAGGAAAATACATCTACATGATTGGTAAACTAGTGAAATAAGCTTAGAAAATCAATCACCCAATCACTTTTTTATTAGAAGACTTCGCATGGTTACAACACCCACACGATGATCCCCTTGTAGTGACAATCATGATCACTGGTTATAGGACGAGGAGAGTACTGATAGACAATGGCAGTTCCACTGACATCCTGTACTTACTCGCCTTTAAACAGATGAGAATCCCTGAGGACAACTACAGCCCATAGGAGTGCCCCTGGTGAGATTTACAAGAGATAAGTTCTTTCTCCTAGGGTTGATATCACTATTGGTGACAGCTAGGCTCGGAGCATAACAAGTCACTAAGGAAGTGACCTTCCTAGTGGTCAACTACCCATTGACATACAATGTGATACTGGGAAGGCCTTATCTGAATCAGATGAAGGTAGTTACCTCTACCTATCACCTGATGATGAGATTCCCTACTAAGCATGAGGTTGGAGAAGTCAGAGGCGACTAGACCATGGCATGGGAATGCTACAGTGCCTCTCTCTAGGACAGTCTACAGGAAGAAACCATGATGGTGAATGAAGAGAAGGCAAAGAAGATCAACCCGACGACTGAGCCTATAAAAGATCTCCAGGAAGTTCCATTAGATAATCGGACACCGACCAAAAGGTCCAAATTAGAAGCCTCCTCGAGCTTGATCAATGTAAAAAGTTTATGAAAATTTAGCCCAACACCGAGACATCTTTGCTTAAGCACACAGAGACATGTCTGGCATCGATCCAGAGGTGATGGTGCACAAGTTGAATGTTTGCAAGACTACAAAACTGTGCGGTAGAAGAGGAGGAACTTTACGGTAGATAAAAATAAGACAGTTGCGCAAGAAGTGGATAAGCTATTAGAAGTTGGGTCCATACGAGAAGTCCACTATCCAAAATGGTTGTCAAACGTAGTACTGTTCAGGAAAACAAATAAAAAGTGGAGTGTGTGTGTCGACTTTACAGACCTAAATAAGGTCTGTCTGAAGGACAGTTTTCCTCTATCGAGAATAGACACTCTTGTAGATTTGACATTAGGACATAAATCACTTAGCTTCATGGATGCAATGCTTTCTCAAGGTATAACCAAATTTGGATGTTCAAGCCAGATCAAGAAAAAAACTTCATTCATCACCGACCAAGGCCTATATTACTATTGGGTAATGCTCTTTGGGCTAAGGAATGTAGGAGCCACTTACTAGAGGTTAGTTAATAAGATGTTTAAGAACCAGATAGGGAGGAAATGAAGGTATATGTCGATGACATACTAGTCAAAAGCTTAAAGGCAGACCTCCACTGTAGAGACCTTAAAGAAACATTCAACACATTAAAGAAGTACAAGATGAGGCTGAATCCCATGAAATGTTCCTTTAGAGTGTCGACAGGGAAATTCTTAGGCTTTATAGTCTCATAAAGGGGAATTGAGGCAAACCCCAAGAAGTTGGAAGCCATCATGCAAATGGAATCACCTTGGAACATGAAGGAGGTTCAGAAACTAGTAGGTAGAGTAGTGGCATTGAATCGGTTCATATCCAGATCAACAGATAAGTGCCCTCCCTTCTTTTGTCCTATATGAAAAGCATTCGAGTGGACAAAAGACTATAAAGAGGGGTTTTAGAAACTCAAAGACCATCTTGCAAGTCTACCCCAATTGTGCAGAACTGAGCCCAATGATTACCTCTTCCTATATGTGAAATTCCTATGTATAGATCCTAAAGGGAAGGGGGTGAATAGGATTATTTAAAAATTCTTTTTAGATTGCCCCCAAATTCACTTGTTACTTAGTTGATTAAATTGTCCCGACATTTAATTAAAAATGAATTATGCACATAGATATGAATATGTTCAATTGTTTTACAAGTGAGATTGATTCAATGTGTGTAATGCTTGATAATGAAGATGATAAATGAAAAGACAAGCCACAAGCAATCACAAATATACACACAATGTATAGTGGTTCGACACAACGGCCTACATCCACTCTCAATAGCTCACCACTGAGCTATATAATTTTATTAAGATTGAACCTATTATAATTAAGGATAAAATTAACAAAATCCTTGTCTACTTGCCAAGCAAGCTACACTCGGTGTCTCCAACAGGTGTGGTCTATGGTCTACTCTTCCGGTGTCTCTAGTGGAAGAGCTATGGGTATACACTACAGGTGTCTCTTACGGTAGTGCCAATTCCCCCGGTGTCTTCTGTGGGAGAGGTCTCAACAACTTTAAAAAGTTGATGCAAGGTTTTACCTCTATGTAGATTGATGTTGCCTTTACACATAAGTCGAAGTTACTTCTTGAGCAAGATGTGACTATTACTCCCCAATTGCTTCTTGGTTGGGTGTTCAAGCTAGAGAGCCAATCTTGATGGGTTGCTCCTTCTTGAGCGTAATGTGACTATCAAGCCTACCTTTCTTCTCAAGGGTTTAGATAAACCTTGGTGCCTTCTTCTTCAAGATTTGACTTAGCAATGTAGAGAGAAGGTTAGGAATGGTCAATGGGATATAAATTTTTCTATCTAGGCTTAGAGAGAGATTCACAACAATTTTAGAGGGTTGAATCTCTTATGGTTTCCTAAAAACACGCAAGGTTTTATCAAAGAGAATTCATGACCATTACCTTTCTCATTTAAGTTCTTCTCCTTATATATTGGATGAAAATGATTCATGTCCATAGGATTAGAACCTTTCCAAATGGTCAAGAGATCTTACCCATTGATTAGAAACTGGTTTTTAAAGATTAGACTATTATACAATGTTTCCGCAACTTTAGATCAATCCAAGTGCAAAAAACACTCAGAACCTGCAACCCAAGAGTTGTTGGATCGATCCAATTAATTTGGAAGGATCCTTGATCAATCCAAATCCCCTATATTGTCCTCTAAATCCTTAGAATTACTATAGAAGGGTTCGGATCACCCATCCATGGTCTGGGAAAGTCCTAAGACCTTTAGAACTCCTCTTTGGACCCTTGGTCCACATTGGCTACCACACTTTACCTGATTTACATTGTGAAAGCTTGGAGTGAGTTATGGATCCTTCAAGATGACTCGTATGCACCTAGTTTACTTTCTTGAGGTCTTCTTGATGTTTGATGATGATCTTCATAAGGATTGGACTCAAGAACCTCCTAGACTCTAACATGACTCTACTCATGTCGTAGTCTATACAATACATGTATTTTTCAGTTCATGGAATTTACAATACATTACTTTTACAATCTCCCCCTTTGGGAATTCTATGGAAAAACTTAAAATACATAACAATAGGAGTACAAAATGAATAATACAATAAAATCAAGAACTCCAACATATGCCAAGTCTTCTATGAGAGACTTTAGCTCTCCCCCTTGATACATGCTCGGGCTTTTCATGACTTGCTCTTTATTTGCAATGTGTTTTTACTTTAAGTCCCTAAGACACATTTGACAAAAATATACCTTTCTCAAACCAAGATTAATATAGTTAAATGATAAAGTATAATGAACACACAAATAAGTAAATGAATGTAATGAAATGCATATACCCATGATGAGAGGTATCAAGTATGATCGGTGCAATGTGAGTTGAGCACAAGTAAACTTAAGATATTTCACTTAATCATTTTATAGATTAATGACATGTAGAGTTTCATTAATCTTTATGTTTTTACTCCCCCTTACTTAGGCAATTCAGTTTTACTCCCCTTGAGTATGATATACCAATTTTATAACAAAATTGCCTCAGATTTTCAAAATTTACAAATTTTAGCACATTTTTACCAAATATTTCTTAATTCTCCCCATTTTTGTCATGAATACCAAAGGTGTATATATGAAATGCATAGTATAGAGGATAAAAGATCATATAAGAACAAGAACTAATATTTTCATTCATTTTCAAAGGATTTACAAGTTGATGTCAAGAAAATGGAAAATACATCAAAATTCATCAAAATGATTAGGAAGAATCTCTACACATCCTCATTCTTGTCCTCATCCTCATCCTCGCTAGCGAGAATGTCAAGGATAATCCTGGTTGTTGGTGCTTTGGAGGGATCGATAATACCCCCGATGTGCACCAACCGTTGATTCATGCTTTCCACCTTCTTCCTAAGGTGGTCAAAGCATCTAAGAATGAGCCCAAAGTCAGCACAAATGTCTCAGATCAGACCCGAGAGAGCTGGTGGTAGTGTTACTGAGAGTGCTGAGGCTACAGTCTCTGATGAGGAGGGAGTTGGGGGAATAGATGTTGAGGGGGTAGCAGTGGTTGTGGTCTCCGTAGCTGGTGGCGAAATCTCTATCGGTGCAGGATCATAAATAGGAGTCGGGACAGGCTGAGCTACCTCTCTAGCTTCTTGAGCCGCCTGTGGCACAACTCGCTTCTAAGTTTCTATCCTCTTAATGGTAGAATCATTGATAGGGAGACCATAGGAAAGGGTCACAATATCGTGACGGAACTTCACTCCGCACTGCTCTAGAATCTGAGTGACTAGCACTTTGTATGGTAGGCCCCTCACATGATGGCTGAGATGTCAATAGGCTTGCCCTCCATCAAACTAGCAACTAGATGTGCCCTATCATCTATCATGATAGTCTTGTGCATCATCTGTAAGAGATTGTGCACAAATATCATATCAAGTACGTGAGCCACCATGCAGCACTCCTTAGTGGGCAACTTCCTAGTCTATGAAGTGCCCTCTCTCTCAAAAAGCTCAGAGATGTGAGCTTTGTCAATCCCCTGGTTGGGAAAGACAGTGGCACTAGCTGAAGGGAGAGCAATCCCCAATAGCATAGAAACCCAATCCAGGTTAATCAACATACTGATGCCGTAAACTTCCATCTCGAACGAAAGTTGTGTGTAGTCCGCATTGTGGATGTTTGAGTAGAAGATGCGGACAGCTTCCTCTTATACCTTTCCTTTAATGATGGTGATTTTCATCCACCCATCATTTGGAATCGCCATGCCAATTATGAAGTTCCATAGTGTCGTCTGCTTCACATACCTCTCAATTAAAATCTTTTTCTTCGAGAAGATGTTCATGTAATTGTGAAAGGCAGTGGCATTCCTCAGTGCCCTATAGTTTTTGGGCTTAGTTCATGGTCACATGATTTGTTCCTTCTCAATAGAGGAGCTTTCCCAAATCCCTCTTTGACATGATAACATCTTAGAAGATTCACAAAGCTAGAGGAAAAGAGGAGGAAGAGGAGGAAAAATGTCTAAGGAATGAGCTTGGATCGATCCGAGATCAAACTAGGTCATTCCTTTCATTTTATAAACACATGACTATTCAGTTCTCGTAGGATTCACCAGTTTGGATCGATCCAAAATGAAATCTTTTGAGCGAAAAACCCTAGATTCCCTCAATTTTGCTCGGATGGCCCTGCTTACCCGAATTAAATGTTATCTTATTAACTTTGGGTATTTTTGAATGTGTCTTTATATGGAACACATTCCCATTACACCTCACAGATATTCAAATCTTTTTGCGTCTAAGGCTTTTATAAGGATGTCTATCAATTGATCCTTAGTCGAAACATACTCTAGAGATATTGATTTGTCTTCTACCAATTCTTGAATGAAATGGTGATGAATATCAATGTGCTTAGTTCTAGAGTGTTGAACTAGATTTTGAGAAATCTAGATTACACTTGAGTTCTATATGAACAGGTTCATCGTACACTGAGATAACTCATAGTCAGCAAACATCTACTTCATCCATAATAGTTGTGCACATCCACTCCCTGCAACAATGTATGTTGCCTGGCCTGCTGATAGAGATATGAAATTTTTCTTTAGACTATGCCAGGAGACAAGACACTTCCCTATGTAGAAGCACCCACCACTTGTGCTTTTATGGTCATCAACATTGTCTGCCTAATCTACATCTGAAGAACCAATTATTACTAGTGTGGTATCGAATGGATACCAGAGACCGAAGTTAATTATCTCGTGGACATACAGTATAATTCTCTTGGCCATTTTTAGATAAGATTCCTTTGGTGCAGCCTGATATCTGGCACAGGCACCTACACTAAAGGCAATGTCATGTCTACTTGCTATCAAGTATAGTAGACTCCCTATGATACTCCAATATCCTGTAGGATCAATATCGACACAATCGAGATCCTTAGTGATTTTCTCGCTCGTACTAATTAGAGTATCAACTGGTTTGGACTCCGAAAGTCTAAATTTAGATACTAGATCCTTGACAAACTTGGATTGATTTAGAAATATTCGATCAAAAGTTTGCTTGATTTGTAACCCAAGGAAGAATCACAATTCTCCCTCCATACTCATCTCAAATTCGGATTTCATTGTATGAGCAAACCCATGTGAAAACTCTTCACATGTGGATCCAAATATGATGTCATTCACATAGATTTGTGTAATGAGTATCTGACCATCATTTTTCTTGATAAAGAGTATTTTGTCAACACTCTCCTTGATTAAATGATGGTCTACTAGGAACTTGGTTAATCTGTTATACTAAGCTCTAGGGGCTTGTTTTAGCCCATATAGTGCTTTCTTCAACCTATACACATCATTTGGCATGTGTTGATCCTTGAATCCCTTAGGTTATTTAACATATACTTCTTCTTGAAGTATTCTATTTAGAAATGCATTCTTTACATCCATTTGATACAATTTGAACTTTAAATGGCATGCAATGGACAACAAGATTCGAATTGACTCGAGCCTAGCTATAGGAGCAAAGGTCTCCTCAAAGTCAATTCCTTCTATCTGAGCATATCCTTTAGCAACTAATCATGCTTTATTCCTCATGATAGTTCCATGCTCATCCATCTTATTTTTGAAGATCCACTTGGTACCAATTATGTTTTTATTTTTAGGTTTTTCAACAAGGTACCACACATCATTCCTCTTAAATTGATTGAGCTCTTCTTGCATAGCTATAATCCAATCTGGATCATTGGGAGTTTCTTTCACTTTCTTGGGCTCAATCTTGGATGTAAAACAAACATGACTAATGATATTCTCAAGTTGTCTTCTTATTTTAACACCCTTATCAAGATCTCCAATGATGTCTCTAGATGAGTGTCCCTTTGTTATTCTTCCTTCCTTGGGATGACTTACTTCATCATCATTTGCTTCCTCAGACTCACTCCTTGAATCATGTGAGGTAGCATTCTCTAGAACCTTTGGTTCCTCTTGAGGCTCTACTAATGCCTCTCCTTCCTTGTTTGCTTGAGTCTTTGATTGGTCATTTATAATGACATTTATAGACTCTTCCATACTAGAATTTCTCTTATTGTATACCCTATAGGCTTTGCTTCTAGTGGAGTATCCAAGGAAGATTTCTTATCACTCTTGGAATCAAATTTGCCCAAATTTTCTCTCTCTCTTAATATGTAGCAAGTGCTTCCAAATACCTTGAAGTATTTCAAGTTCATTTTTTTTCCATTCCATATTTCATACAAAGTCTTTGAAGTACCTAGCCTTAAATATACCCTATTGCTTATATAGCAAGCAGTGTTTACGACCTCAACCCAAAACCTGTTAGGAAGGTCTTTACCAGAGAGCATGACTGTGGCTATGTCTTATAAAGTCCTATTTTTCCTTTTGGCTACCCAATTTTGTTGGGGAGTTTTGGGTGTGGAGGATTCATGTTTGATCCCACGTTCATTACAAAAGCTTGAAAATTTACTATTCTCAAACTCTCATCCATGATCACTATGAATTCTCTTAATGGAGAGTCCTTTTTTCATTTGTAATCTTATGCAAATATTTTTGAACTCTTCAAATGCATCGGATTTCTCTCTTAATAATGATATCCATGTGTGCCTAGAGAAATCATCTACCATGACCATAAAGTATCTTTTCCCACGAAGGCTTTCGGTCCTTGTTGGTCTGGCTAAATCCATATGGATTAGCTCCAATGGTTTAGATGTGCCTATTTCAGTCAATTTCTTATGGGAGGCTCTAACTTGCTTCTCATGTTGACAATCACCACAAAATAGGCTATCTTGTCTACCAATCTTGAGTATGCCAAGTACTAAGTATTTTCTACTTAGTTTAGACAAGTTCTTAAAGTTTACATGCCCAAGTCTTTGGTACCATAGACTTATCTCATCCTTTTGTGTGATGAGGCATTCTCCAAAGATGTAGCAATTGTCACCGGTATTAATACCTTTGGCAACAATTCCTTCTTTATCTTTTATGTACAACCATCCTTTGAGAAGCCCACATCATATCGTAAGTCACAAATTTGGCTTATGCTTAGGAGATTGTATTTAAGGCCTTCTACAAATAACACATCTTTTAGTGTTGGGACTCTGGGTATTTCTACTATACCCTACCCATTATCTTAGTGGTGTTCCCATCACCAAAAGCTACACTTCCTTCCCTCTGGAGAACATAGTGTGAGAAGAGGGATTTGTCCTCCGTCATGTGTCTTAAACATCCACTATCTAAGTACCAATGTGAGGTTTTAACCACTTTAAGGGCGATGTGGACAACAAGATATTTTAGCTCTCCTTTTTTTTACCTATACTTGTTTTGTTTGCAATACTTTAGATTTAGTTAATCTCTTTTTATTTTCAAGGTTTTCTTGTTTAATCTTTTGAAGGAAGGTCCTCTTTCTAGCACTTTTTTACATTCAACCTCTTTCTATTTTGTTGAAAGGATTTTGCTTTCAATTTATTTGCTCTTTTTCTACATTCCACTTTCATATAACCAATCAAGCCATAATAGTAGCAAGTGATTGGTGGGTTTCTAGATGTAGAGGCTTGAAGTTTATTTTTTCCAAAAAATATTTTCTCTTATCATTGTACATAGGAAATTGTTCTTGGAGGAAGAGTGTGCTTTTTTTTTCATAGGACATATTTGGTTTTGAAGTTGAGACTTGAGATGTATATGTCCTTCCC
>JAOXJP010221844.1:0-11690 GCA_025762735.1 Platanus orientalis | reverse complement strand
AATATTTCTTTTCGATATTTCTGACATTTCCGATATATGTCTTATTTTGGCCTGACCGATATTTCCACCGATACCGATATTTTGAACCTTGCAAATAATACCTTTCATCATACATTTCAATCTCAGAGTCGAAGTCTTTGAAATGATCTTGTAAACGCTACCAAGGAGACTTATAGGCCTATAATCTTTCAACTCCCGAGCATTGTGTTTTTTGGGAATCATGGCAATTAAAGTATTGTTCAAATCATCATAAAACCCCTCCGAATAGTAGAACTCCATAAAAACATTCATCAAATCAACTTTAATAATGTCCCAACATTTCTGTAAGCATAAGCACATGGCGGACTACTTGTAATCGAGTACTAAAAGGGATCGAGGTCTTTTTTCTCATGTAATTAAGTCCTTGCTTTGTTGCTTTGTGTTTTTTCTTGTCTTTGGAGATTTCTCATCCCTTTTCTGTTTTTGAAATTTCTTTTATAAAAAAAAAAAGGAAATAGTAAAACCATATGGGCAAAAAGCTTTATCACCCTTCATCCCCAAAATTATATTATGAATTTCCTCTTCCAAAAACAGCCTCTCAAGTAAAGATCTATCTTCCCTAGTATTACTATCAAAATCCATTCCCTCGAGAGCTAGTCTAAAGGGCTGATCTTCCTTAAAAGAGTCTTGTATAGTTTTTGGTCTCCTTTCTAATCATGTAGTTGTTCTAAGTCCACACATTGTTCATTACCAAGCCCAAAAATGCCGTTAGAACTTTTCCGTTGCGACACAACGTTATGAAAAATGTTCTATTCTTGTCCCCTTCCTTCAACCATCTAACCCTAGAATGCTGCTTCCAAAAAATCTCCTCTTTGACAGCAATAATTTGAAACTCCTTACGCATCAAATTTCTCTCAAGCATTTCAGGTCTCAGCAAATTTCTCTTTTCCAGTAAATCAAAAGCTTTAATTTTCTTCAAACATATGGCTTTATCCTTTAAAAAAACAACAAAATCTTTACTCCAAAGCTTGAGATAAAACTTTAAGGCTTAAAGCTTAAGAGCAAAATTACAACTAGCACGCCTAGAGAAGAAATTATGACTCCAGATCTGCTCGACCACATACATGAAATTACATCTCTTTAAACTTAAAAGGAACCAGACCTCCCCAACACCACCCAGACTCAAAGATGATAGGGGAGCAATCAGAAATTGTCTGAGAGAGGGCACACTGAGACCAACCAGGGAAAAGAGCAAAGAAATCTATCCAACCTACTCAGGGACAACTTTTCATGAGCATTGGACCAGGTAAATTTCGCACCTTTAAGCGGGCAATCTATCAAGTTCCACCTATTAATAAAGTTTCCAAATCTCATCATATGATTGTTACGACTAACATCACCTTTCCTCTCATAAAAAAAAGTATTAGATTAAATCACCCCTAATACACCAAGGCAAATACCATCTAGCTTTAACATCAACTAACTCCGGCATAAAATCATCGACTTTGATCCCAAGCACATGACTATGAACGCTTGAGAAAATCCAATCCTCCAAACCATTCAACAATCTAGCCTAGACTGAAATCGAGAAAGCTCCCATCTCATGCTCTAAAATTTCCACCTTATCCCCATTCCAAATGATCAATATACCACCCGAAGCACCACAAGAAGGGCGGGCCAGCCAATGAGAAGAATTTTTCCCCTACACCTTCGAGACAACTAAATCATTCATATCCATAACTTTAGTTTTCTATAAACAAGGAATATCTGGCATACAACCAAAAGAACTTTGATCAATCTCAACCCTTTTATCCCTATTATCGAGACCATGTACGTTCTTAGAAATAATTCTTAAATCTATAAGATCACTTATACAATGAACCCAAGTCCCTCTAAATGCCCCTTTCACTCAAGAAACCCGCTTTCCTGTCATAATTCACACCACTCCAATTTTTTGAACTCATTTTTTAGCTGTTTAGTTGTTTACATTCCACTGATTTGGACTCTGCTGCCATAACCCCTTTCCGACTTCTAGATTCAATGCACCTAAAGAGCTCATGGATTTCCACCTCAAAACCTTCGTAGGAAAAAACAAGAAACAGGTCAAATTCCTCAAGTTTATTGAGCACCCATTTAGATAAAAGACCCTCATCTTTCTCCTCCATACCTTCAAGAAGCATATCGGTATCCACCTTAGCCCTCTGATTGGGAGTACAACAATCATTAATATCCTTTAAGGCCTTCGAACATAAAACTAACTCATTGTTTCCCCTCGACTATAAGGCAAGAGGGACCACAAAAAGAATACCATCCTCATCCTGAGCCCCTATACCAGCACTCGCCACATTCATATTCCCCAGATCAACAAATGAAACCATTTCACCACAACGCTTATCTTGGATAAAATCATTATCCTTGCAAATCATATACGATTTAGCATTCTTGCAAAAATCCAAAGCAAATAATAGATATGAAGAACGAATCTTGGAAAACAGATAAGTCTGACCAAGAGGAAAAGGATGATCGAGGAGGAACCTAGGTTGAACCCTCATAAGATCACGACCTGGCATATGAGGCAAAGGAACCAATCTCCGTCATCACCTCTGATCTTATCCCTGCCAAAGCCAAAGCATTCTTGTCAATGACTACAGGAATAGAGGAAAGAGAACTTGAGACTTCACCCCCCATCCAAGCCACATCTCACCATTAGCCAAAGAAGGGAAGAAGAATCAGAGAGTGATTGCGAATTCGAAGAACCAACCATCTCCTTCATCTAAAGATTGACAAGAAGTTCCCTAGTCATGTTGGGTGAACCATCAGACGCATCTCCTTGAAACAAATCCCTTTTTCATTTGCATGGACGTATCTAGGTCACCAGAAACAACCCCAACGTTATGGAAATTTGGGACAAACAAGCAGAATACTAAAGGTCCCTCCCTCTCTAGAAGAGGATTTCTCTTGAAGATCACTCTGAAGCTATTGCGAGTTACAAGACATAAGAGCACGCAAAGGAAGCCCGTCGAAACTACCATAAAACCCACACCACCTTCCCTATAAAAAATCGACTCCTCTCCAGAATCAGAGACGTGAGAGCACAGGTTGTTGCCTGAATTAGAAGGATTAGGGTCTCGAGTCTTCTACTTAGAAGTAGACGAGGAAGAGCTCATGACCAGAACATCCCTACCATCTTAAAACACCCCATCCACTGCTATGTTACCTCTAAATCTCTCTCCTTGTGACTTGCATTGTCGATTACCCGTCAGAGTGGAGGTATCAATCCCAGGATGTTGTTTAGGCTTCCATCTTCACGAAGAAGATGACATCTGAACCCTTTTTCCAACATTAATCGGTATTGGTTCAACCAATCCCTGGGTAGATATGGGTTGGTCCTTAAAAGAAGCCAGGGCTTAGGCCTCCAATAACCTAGAGCTCATTTGGGCTTGGGCCGTCGACCTTAGGACCACCCCTAAACCCACTTGCTGGACCCCAACACTCGCCCTTCCAACACCTTGAAGTCGGTCCAAGTTATCAAGAGTAGGGCCCTACAAAACCGACCGATCAATCCCCACGCTCTGTTAGGCGTCATCTGCTCTTTTCCACGCCTCCTCCCGATAGACGATTTTGCACACGCAACCAGCATCACCTTAGACCCTACAACACAACCTCCATGCTAGGCAGACGTACAAGCAGATTCAAAATTTGAATTGCACACCAGACTTCCTCCACCCAACTACATTGTCGCCAGTGAAACATCATTCTTTGCCATACCCTATGATTGGTAAGATTGCAGACACTTAGGCGCCTCACCTTCTTTGCCCAGATTTGTCCCGCTCACCTCCACCTCCCTTAAGCAAACTTGCGCATTCTCCAAAACCACCTTCAAAGGATAAAAAATTGATGATTGAAGAAAGGCCCCGCTATAATCTCCAACTGGACCCACCAGATATGCAAAGATTAGAGGCAAGGTGGGACCCACACATGGGTGGGGTCCACATGAGAAGACATATGAAGACACATGGAGGAATATCTTTGGAACACATGATAGAGTCTTTTAAGAGTTATTTTACTGTTTTACTTAATAGTTTATGAGTAATTATATTAAAGTATAGGACATGGGGGTCATTTTAATTTTTCTTTTTGAGTATTTTTGTAATAAGGCATTATTGCCAATGGTTTTTTTTGTAATTTTAGAGGGTCAACAAGTCAAAGTGAAGCCCTTTAAAAGTGTTGGTCGATGTTCTCTAGAAGGGCTTGATTTTGGCACTTTTTGTTATTAGAAAGTTAAGTTTTTAGTAGTTTTGACTTTAAGAAAGTTTTAGGTAGCAAGTAAGCTAGTAGTTTAGGAGTTTAGAATTTGGTTTCTTGCTATTTTCATGACTTTGTGAGCCTATATATAGGGCTACAAGTTTTTGTATTGGTATGATGGAATGAATAAATTTTTTTTTCAAATTTTTGGTGCCTAAACTTGAACCTATGGATGGTGATGTCCAAGGTCTTGTGAGGTAGGTGATTACCTACACCAGATACTAATCTATCATTCTTCTCCTCCTTTCTTCTTTCTCTTTTCTTCTTCTTCTTCTTCTTATTTCTTTTATATCTTCTTCTTCCTCTTTGTTCTTTTTTCTCCTTTTCTGTCTTGCTGGCACCCTCCATTAAAAACTCATAAAACCCATTCAAGAATATGTATTAATTTGTTCTCGAACTCCCTAACCACCATCTACCAATACCTCTCCCATATCCTACAGTTGAACCCAAGACCTTTCTCATTTCTGTTTCTATTTCAAGAACCGTACCCTTCAGAACTTACAGACCGGTGGCGCCCATAGATAAGCTTCCTTTGCTGTTTCTGATCTACAAGTCAAGACCTAAACAGAAACCTGGGCCTCCCCCCCTGTTAATACACTGGTTTATGATCTTTGCAGTGAACTCTTCCTACTTTTGTTACTTAAATTGGAATCCCAGAAACCAATAAGACACTGTTTTCATCCTCTTTTTGCCCTGTAAACCCTTCTATATCAGCCCCTGACTACCCTTGATTTCAGCCGAGCTTAATACTACAGTTAAAACCTATGCTGATCTGTTTCATAACTCTGAAATTGCTCTTTATTAATCCCTATTCTATCTCTGACCTGAGTCTATTAATTCACTGTTTTTAGTCCTAGACCCAAACCAAGGAACCAATCTTTATCGGCTCTTGACTGCCCACTGTTTATTCCAATTCCTGATTCCCCAAGTGAACTTATAGCTTTGCTGTTTTACACCAGAACCGAAGCCAATTCCCCTACTCGTTGCTCATGGCTAAACTGAGTTTTGTCACCAAATTAGCCCTACCCAAGGACCTTGGTACTTCTTCATGTTTCAGCCTTGCTTATTTAGTTCTCTGAGTGGAAGAGTTTGAGGGTGTGCTACATCACCAGAGATCTAGAAGACTAGTTGTTTGAAATCAATCTGTTTCAAATCCCCACATCCGGGGCCAATAGCAGCAAAGGTCTCCTCAGACTAGAGATGCAACTGTAAACTCCACACCCTAATCCAGTGGAGCTTATATAGCGACTCGAAATGAAACACACCAAGCCTTGGAAACCACTGCCTGAATAGAACTCTCCCCATGCACATCATTCCCTTGCCAAGAGAGATAATAGATTGGGACTCCTCCGGCGAGTCCAGGAAGCAAATAGCCCTATGAGGGCCGGCAGGAGTGACAGGAGGTTCTGCAAAGAACCACTTGACAAAATTAATCTCTCCATCACCACAGCCAAAGCCCAGACAGAGCCCCCTGTAAGGTCAGCATTAGTCCTGACTCCTATTGCCTCCTTCACCACCTCAGCGACAGAGTGCACAGGCTCTTGCAGACTCCCAGGGGAAACCTCCGAAGATCGGACAACACCCACAAGAGCTGGAACCGTCCTAGATGCCAGGACCGGGAAGTTGGAACCATTCTCCATGCATCACCTTAGAATGTCCAAAGTATTGCCAAACCACATCGGAATTTTTTTTCAACCCCCACCATCCTCACCAACCAGAACCCGTTGCGGATCATTTCCGAAACTGAGAGGTAGTTTCCAGAATCATTTACATGGCCCTGCACCACCACCACTCTAACCCCATCATCCTTGGTTTTTATGAATTTAGCAATTTGAATCCCTGTAATTACAGGACCAGCACTGGGTAATGACCTTTAGCAATTTAAATCCAGAGGCACGCCGCCTCAAAGACCTCACACAGCCACTCCACCAGCGATAAAGAACAACAAAAAGATGCCAGGAATGCATTTCTACGTTCCACAATCATTAACAAACTCCCAATTTTAGACAGGATCTCAGAAAATTCGTCAGTGACGATGGATTTTCGAGATCTAACCATTATTACAGACCCCAATAATCAACATTGCTGGAAGTCATGCACCATCACAATCCCTTCCACATCTTATATACAATATATAAGGTTGGGAAGCATTATAGTGTGAAAATGTTTAAACCCCCATGGACCTTGCCCGTAAAGCGTTGCATGCATGCTTTTAATTCACACACACATACACAGATAATGACATTCCAATACAAATGTGGCACTTAGGATCGCAGTAATAGTGTGAACAAACCAACACATATGTGGTTGATCCAAGGAGCCCCCATAATTTATTATCCAAAAGAATGATGTTCCACATTTTCATCAAATAGAGGAAGTTCTCTATGCTATAAGAGTGAAAAAGTAGAGGGGCAAGAGTGTACTATTCCTGCACTTGTGTCATACATCTAGGTGTTGGGAACCACCATTTATTGGGTCTCATTAAAAAATCTCTTGGGCCAAAAGTGAACCCAAATAAATGAAATTGCTGTATGATTTTAGTCATCCCATCTCACATTTTTTTCTCTGATTGAAGAAAAAAATATGATATTGTTGAATTAGCCAATCAGATTCCCTTACTGGGATCCATAAAGTGGTGCTTCCAATTCAACCTAAGCTACTTGTGTATAGATGCAAGAAATCCTATTGTTTATCAATGTACATTTCCTGTGTGATTTGCTAGTGATATATTTATTATAAGAAATCTGCCCACAATGGGGTGATATTTACAAGGCATATTCATAATTAAGCAATAAAGTTGGTGACATAGTTATATTTTTAGATTTATACATACTTTATATAAACATGTGAGCCTCGATGAGTAAGTTCACATATAGACTTAACAAAGCTATAAAACATGGAACATGATGTTTATTAATAGCAATATGTGTGGTTTTTGTAGGATGGTTGAGAACTTGAAATTTGTTTCATGTAGTTCTGAATGATTTTTCCCTCTTTTGATTAGGATCTGGAAGTTGGAACCATTCTATTTCTTGGTATCTGATGGGTATTTAATTGTTTGCAGGGAACTTCCTATGAGAACATGACAATAATTGTCCAAAATTATGTTGAAAGCTTAATTTCCAAGTACCCCTATTGGAATAGAACCCTTGGTGCCGATCACTTTTTCGTCACTTGTCATGATGTTGGTGTCAGGGCAACTGAAGGTTTTCCATTGCTTGTTAAAAATTCAATTCGAGTTGTCTGTTCTCCAAGTTATGATGTTGGATTTATCCCACACAAGGATGTTGCTCTTCCTCAAGTACTGCAGCCATTTGCTCTTCCTGCTGGAGGAAATGATATAGAAAACAGGTAACATCTTGTGGTGTAAACATCTTTCTTTTAATAAATGAGTTTATTAATTAAAAAAAAGAACGGGATGCCCCCCCCTCCCCCCAAAAGGAACAGAACCACTATACTTTCATAAGGCTGAAATGCAACAAGGAGATAATGACTATACAAGCATTCCCCACCACCTCCCTCGACCCCCTCAAAAAAAAAATTAATAAAAAAGGTCATTACCCAGTGCTGGTCCTGTAACTACGGGGTGCTGGGAGGGTTGGACTGGAGTAGTCCTAACCTTTGTCTTTTTTGCTCAAAGTGGCTGCTCATGAGTCTCAAACCCACGTTTTCCCGCTGGCAGCCCGAGTCACTACCAATGCACCAAAGCAATAATAATAATAATAATAATAATAATCTGAAAAACATAAGGAACCATGATCCTATGTCCCTTTATTTATATCATCCCACTTTGACAGGGATAGATTGTTTGAGGGAAGACATGACTGATGTAACACTTGCTGAGACTATTTTCTCCTTCAAGTTCTTTCTTTTCTATTGTTGTGCTCTTTTCCTCACATAAAATGGGAGCATCACTATGCACAGCCTTATCCCTTTATGTTTTTATGTTTTGTCAGTGATAAAATAAAATAAATCGGTCTGATTTCCTTAAAAGCTTCACAGATTGATGATCATTTTTTTTTTGGTTGGGCCCTTGAAGCTGACTTTGAATAGTTGTCAAAAGGCTCAAGTATTCTGCTCACACCATAAGCTCCAAGTAATGGTATCCAACAGCATTTTTCAATGGATGCTACCTCTTGAACCAAACCCCTAGATACTCAAACATGAAAAAAGATTGATAGTTTTCTGACTATCAACTATCAAGAGGATAGTGAAACACATTAATAGGGTTAACCTAGAAATTGTGCCTTAGGAAATAAAGCAGAAATTCTATAGTAAATTAAGAAGAATGGAATGAATTAATAAATCTGACACACAGCTGCTAGAACTGCAGCCATGGGTAGTAAGGATACAAATTTAATCTAAAATCAGAATATCTGAAGTAGGGAATAAGTTGAGGATATTAGGGCTGTTGGCTGTAAGGATTTAGTGGAATTTTAGATATTATAAGATGGATTTAGATTTAGGAATTGTATTACAGGAACTTCGGCAAATAATTAGTAAAATTAAGATAAATATAGAAGTAGAATGGGGAAAGATAAACACAATGGAATCAGCACCTAAGGGCTCTTGAAGCCATCAGCTCTTTCAACAAAGAGAGGATCGGAAATCAGCATCAAATAATATGTCAAAGCATCCACAAAGTCTTCATTCACTTGTAAAAAGAAAAATCAGTCACATGCCTTTATATAGGTCTCCACATGTCCAGGCTATGATTTGTTTTCTATTTGGAATTCAAACTCAATTTCAGCTTACTTGCTTCAGGACAAGTTGACTACAATTAGGATTGCTTCTATTTGGAATAAATCAATCACCCCCTTAAATAACTGACTCAAATTAAACCCAGAACAAAGTAAAACTAACAAAATATCAACCTGTAGATATTTGGAATATGTCATTAAATATGAGGGAAGACTTTAGGATCCTTTTCCATTATCTCAACCAAATGTTGTTGGTCTATGGAAGACATTCATTCAGTAATCTTTTCATTCAGATTGTAGAATGCACCACAACACTGAACACTAAGCCAAATTTACAACTTCCTCTTAGTCTCTTACCACTAGATAATCTTATGGTTCTACTTCTTATGGCTGGTCAGTCAGTGGACTTAGAAGAGGACTGCATTCATTAAATAAATAAGAAAAATAAGAATGTTTGGTGATAATTTGGTTTAATTAAATTGGGTCCTTTTCTTTTATTAAATTGATAAATTTTCTGGATTCTTTTTTATTATAATTTTTTTATTTACGAATAACAATAAAATTTATTAAAAGCAAAGCAAAACTGATAAAAGTACAAGGGGGGAAACTCCTAGCAAACAGCTCACTTTGGCATAGAGTTTCTTTTAAAAATTACAGGAAAACCTGCCACTCTTTTAGCCAAAAAATCAGCTACGTCATTCCTTTTCTTTGGAACATGAGAAAGATAAATGGATAGCAACTTCACTAAGTCCCTAATCTCATTTAACAAATACGCTAGATGCCAAGACCCCAAAACTGAGCTTGAACCCCAATTGACCGCTACCATCGAATCACCCTCTACAATACAATCACAAACTCCTAGAATTTTTGATTTTCTTAAACCCATTAAAACAGCTGTCACCCCCGCCTTTGTAGAATCACATATACCTAAAGGGCCACACACCACCTGCATAGCTGATTATCACATTTTCTGGATTCATATCTTGTTATTTGCTTAGTTTCTTAAAACCCAAAAGCCTTGTCTTGAGTTCATGTCGGATTTTCTTGCTTACTTTCTATAGAAATTGTTAACGTCTATGCCTTCGTTCAACTTGCTGATTTTCTTAGGTTAGTAAAATTAATGGCCAACATATGTTGCAGGACAACTCTTGGTTTCTGGGCTGGTCATCGCAATTCTAAAATAAGAGTTATTCTGGCACGTGTATGGGAGAATGATACAGAGCTTGATATCATGAACAATCGAATAAATAGGGCTACTGGACATCTTGTTTATCAAAAGAAATTTTATAGGACTAAATTCTGCATGTGCCCTGGTGGTTCCCAGGTCAATAGTGCTCGCATAGCAGATTCAATTCATTATGGATGTGTTCCTGGTAAGAATTTTTATCATCCAGGCTATTGATATGACGTGGTCCATAATTAAAGAGGAATGCTAGAAAGCAACGCAAAGCTGCACCTTTGCCACCTTGCTAAAAGACAATAATCAACTTGGTTACTGGCTCATGAGGTTACTGGCACCTGAACTATTTAGAAAAAATTACAACAATAATTTCTTGGGCTGGCCACTGGCTTGCTTATTTTGTCTTTTAGTGGGGTGTCACAATTGCTGCTGAACCTCTGTGTGTTGCTTCTTAGCTTTTTCAGTAGCATCTCTATGTTGCTTCATAGCATTATCTGAAAGAAGTGTTTTGTGCTTTCCCTTCTGTTATTCTCTTTACGACTCTCCGTTCAGTTTATCTTTTATTCACCATCTTTATGTCCAAGTTCGAAAGAATGCTTTTAACCGACATTCTGGACCTGGAGGGGAGGGAAAGTTTTCTCCATGAACCATCCAGGGTTATTCCATGCCACATATTCATGTTCATCACACATGTAATACATCTTTATGTGCATATCACAAGAACATAATTGTACTTTAATGGTCATTAGCACAAAGAAAAGAAAAAGAATGAGAAAAATCAAGCTATAACTTGAAACTATTGATCTTGTTTAGTCAAGTGATATTGAAGGCAAGTAGTTCACTTCTTCAGTCCCCAACATGGATACAGCTGTACAGTACACGAAATTAATTCTTTGTAGGTTGTCCCCAGAGTGCACATGGAATTGAATAAAGGTACAGCCGTAGAGTAGAGGAAATTAATTCTTTGTAGGTTGTCCCCAATGTGTGTGTGTGTGTATTTGTTGTATTGGTGAATTACAAAATTGCAAATAACACTGATTACCCATTTCAACTCTAACATAGTTTGGGCTATTCTTTTGCAGTGATCTTATCTAATTATTATGACTTGCCATTCAATGACATTCTTGATTGGCGAAAGTTTTCTGTCATACTTAAGGAGCATGATGTGTATCAGCTTAAGTACATTCTCAAGGACATACCTGATGCGGAATTTGTTGCACTGCATAACAACTTAGTCAAGGTATAATCCGTTCCTTACCTAAAAAAAAAAAATGAAATTGCTCAGTATGATCATTTGACTTTCTTCGCTTTGAGATAATTAGATATATTTGTACTTGTCTTAAATTTCTTGTTTCTTTCAAAAAGAAGAGTTCCAATTTTTATAGTTTAGTGACCGATTTCTGTTATCGGGATCAAAGTCTATACACCTCCATGAGATGGTGCTTATATTTGCAACCTTGAGGTCAGGGTTTCATTAGAAAACAGGGGAAAAACTTTATTTTCTTTTAACAAGTATAGATGTACTC